>JAKGSA010000148.1:208595-225028 GCA_033558755.1 Philaethria dido
TAATAGACCAACAAGCCATTACATTGTATACATGTACATAGAATTCAACAACTAAAAATCGTATTCAAGCTAAAATGACCGCCGGATTTCGTTTTGTCGTCTCATGCGAGGTAAAAAAATACCAAAATACACGAAAAGCCATGGGACGTCCACTTTTTGTCTTTTGTTTGAGCCTCCGTACGTGTCGTAGATAAATGTGCTTTATAATCGATCAATGGTGTCATTGTTGGAGGTTGACGTTTAAAGTATAATTTCTATCGATGACTGGTGAAAATGTGGCTTGTTATTAAAGATTACTGGCCTTAAGTATGGATATAAAGCAATTTTTACTATAAGAGAACATAGCTTATATAGATTAGAAGCTAGAGCTAACATATATCTCGCACATAGCAAGGTAGGCAAAGGGAATCTGAAAACCTAGTGTTAAGACACTGCGTTCTATTAAAATTTCTGTTTGTCGCTTTCCGCCGAATTTAGGTTTTGCTGAGTAGTGGAACTAAATGCCACGCTTTGCCTTGTTACCAGGGCGTGGAAATGAAAATATATAAAATGTATAATATAAATATTTGAAATTGTGCGGACGGAGGAGCATGAAACTTTGCACACTTATAGTTTATATAGCGAAGGAGTGCAACTTCACTTCACTTAACTTCACGCTTATCCCTAGCGGAGTAGTCTGAGAGAACGGAGCGCCAAACGCTACGGTCCCTGCATACCTCTTTCGCCTCGTCCACAGTCATTACCTCTTCATGCATGCCCTCCGGGGAGTCCTCATGCTTTTTACGTGACTTTCCTCCAGTATCATTGATACTGTATTCTCGAAGGTCAACCGAGGTCTCCCCCTGCCTCTCTTACCGCTCACCTTTGCTTCATATATCTTTCTCACCATTCTTTCATCACTCATCATCGCGACGTGCCCAAACACCTGAGCACTTTCTTCTTCATTCTTACTATAACATCCTCGCTTATACCTGTCTTTCTAAGTATCTTCGTTGCGGATTCGGTCAGCCAAACTGACTCTGCATATTCTCCGAAGAGATCGCATCTCTACAGCCTTCATCTTTCTTTCGTTCTTTTGATGTTGTGCAAAATATGTAGTAAATATGTAGTATATGCTTATATAAAGTGACTTATACGATGCTAGGCAACACACTATTATGTATAATTACATAAAAAAAAAATATATATATAAACTTAAGAAAACCTATAAAACTTCCACCACAGTACTAAATTTAGAATACCGCAGTTAATTATAAGCATTCAATTCAATTAAATATGGAGTGCCTCTCCTGAACTATCCATTGTCTTACCATGAAACGGGCACTATGAAATAGTAGACGATGACTGTATTGTTAGTTTTTTTATCAAGTCATAGTATTTTCCCAAGGCCTTCGTTTTTATCTCGAGCCTTTATGTATTGCACACAATGCGTCTCAAAATTTTCGACTTTGATTCACAAAGCGGCTATCAAGCTTTTTATGAAACGAATTTTGCTTTTAGAGTTTTAAAGAGTCTTTTGTTATAAATTTAGTTTATTTTCGCGTGAATATTTGTGGTTTTCATTTAAATAATTGTGTATGTTTATAACTGATTACAGAAAAGGATGAGGTTTTAACTCGATTGTATTTTTATATGTGTTACCACATAACTTTTTACTGGATAAATCAATTTTTATATATTTTTTTTATATGATAGGGCTTTGATGTGGTCCTATTTAAATTTAATTAAGATCTAACATGAGTATGATCTATTATGAGTTATACGTAATAATGTTACTTTTTCAGTGTATTTTATTTGAAGTCGATATTCTTTTTGCTTAAATTTTTTATTATTTTTATTATAAAAGTATTTTCTTAATACTATCGATTTTATTACGCAATGAAAAAAGGTAAAATATCTTAGTATGTAGCCTAATGTATCTTTCAAACTTGTCCGTTACATGCAAAGTGCATTGGCAGTTTTGTAACGGAAACTTTATATTTTGTGCCTGTCATTTTTTCGTGACGCAGAGGCACAAGCGTGCGACTGTAAACGCGGCAGGTTGTGGGTTCGATTCCCACTCTAGGATATTTAGTATTTTCATTTCCTGGGTTTGGTAAGATGGCTTAGCGCGGCGTTGAATTCCGCCACTCAGCACGCAATGCCTCAATTCGGCGGAAAGTGGGGAACGGAATGTCTTAACATTAGGTTCCCTCTGCCTACCCTGCTATATGCGATACAGCGTGAAGCTATTTATGTATGTTTGTCGTTTTTACATATAAGTCTAAGAAAAATAATCTCATGTACTCAGTAATTTCACATCTATATTGACATTGTTATCGACAAAAAGAACAAGTTAACATGTAGAAATATTAAACTATGTGCATTTTAACAAGCCAAAACGAAAATGTATTACTAATAACTCAAAAAACTACTTTTCCAGTCTTAACAAAATTTAAATGGAACATGGCTATCATATAAAAGACCAAATCATCAAATTGACTCACACAATAAAAAGCTAAGCGGCGGATAGATACCTTCCTCCTTTTTTGAAATCGGAAAAAAATAAAACATGGCGTACAACTACAATTTTAATTTAACTTCAAGAAAATACATTTAACAGTTAGTTAGTTTTAATGTATTTTCTTGAAGTAATATATATAAAGCTTTCGGAGGCAATACGTGATCGTTTATATCTCAAGTAACGGTGTAAAGTGTCTGCGAATGGCACGTAGCTATCGCGTAGTTGATAAATATAAGATGTACGTACGTATGTAACTCGTGTGAGACAAACATTTGATAAAAGCATACGCTACGTGCGTTACGATATGGCGTATCTCTTGTAGAGTTCGTGTTTTACTAGCTTTCTCATTTAGTTTCGCCTGTTTTTATTTTTTCACTAATATTTCCTATGAGAAAATGTATAAAAAACCGTCTAAGCGTTTTCAAGAGGCGTAGGTTTGATTCCCGCTAAGTCAACTTTTTATGTTTTTTAATATGATTTTTCTTGTCCTAAAAATGTGACACTTTAATATATACAAAATATGATTTACTAGTAAGTAGTTTATTACTGTACAAATCGAATACATATGCAATCGTTGCAAGAGAAGTGTAGCTTAGTTGATAAATAAAAGATGTACATATATATATAACTCGCGTGAGACAAACATTTGATAAAAGCATACGTGCTACGATATGACGTATTTCTTGGTCTCTCTCATATAGTTTAGCCCTTTTTAATTTTTTCATGTATTTACTATAAGGATAAAAAACTCCTATAAAAAAACCAATCCATGGATTCACCGTGCGTGTGCTTATCGCGTTGCAGAGATGAGTTTAGATACAGTCTGGGATTTTTGACCGAAATGTAGGTTTAAGGTGCCCCTTTAAAATACACATTAACATTCACCTCCACAGTTCGCAATTCCGTCTATACCTAACTCGATATTTTTGAAAAATTTGTGAACTGGTCAAAACGTTTTTTTATTTTAAATTAGTTACCGCGCTCAACTTTGCTTTAATGGACATTGTCATGTTATATCTCTTTCTCTCTTCTGTAGTGTCGATTATGAAACTTAAAAATATCTGGTCTATTTTCTCTTTTTCGTAGGAATTTCAAAAAAAAATATTCTACTTCTCCCCTACACTTTCCAAGGTATTTGCCAAACTGCTTTCGACGCTTAGTAGCTTCGTGTATGCGTTGTCTGCCAGTCACTCAGTAACGGAAGAATTTCATATACGTTAATATTTTCTACTGTTTGTAGCATTCCGTTGGAATTCGAGGAATCGCTTGCTAAGTGGAGAAATTCAAACCCGCGTTTTACCACAAAGAAAAATTAAAATAATTTAAATGTAATAAATTCTCCGATCGAACCTACAATCATTGCGTTTGTAAACACTGTCCCACTGAGCCATAATGGCCTTAGATTATACATATTTTACTAAATAATATATGTTAATAAACTTATTTCATAATCATATAACACTCATACTTTAGCGTATTCAGCGCACAAAAGAGAATTACTAAGCACACACGAGTATACTCGTATGTAATAACTTGTCTGCTCATGCGGAACGCATATCTAAATTAACCGAGAACCGTTATTGTGCAAAAGAAATTGTTATTGTAGCTGCATTCAATTGTAAAATTAAACTGTTAACTATTATTTATATGGAAATTGTGTTATATTATGGTAAAATAAGATGAAACTTTTGTTAATTATAGTCTGTGTTATTCTATACTTACTTACTTACTTAACTTCACGCTTTATCCCTAACGGGGTAGTCAGGGAGAACGGAGCGCCAAACGCTACGGTCCCTGCATACATCTTTTGCCTCGTCACAGTCATTAACCTCTTCATGCATGCCCTCCGGGGGGTCCTCAAGCTTTTTACGTGACTTTCCTCCAGTATCATTGATACTGTGTTCTCGAAGGTCAACCGAGGTCTCCCCTTACCTCTCTTGGCGCTCACCTTTGCTTCATATATCTTTCTCACCATTCTTTCATCACTCATCCTCTCGACGTGCCCAAACCACCTGAGCACGTTCTTCTTCATTGTTACTATAACATCCTCCTTGTGTTATTCTACTGTATGAGTTATAGTACTGTAAAGTTTTATTTATGTTGGTTCAGCTTTTTGTGCGTGCAATAGAGTCTATCTTCACAAATTTACGTATTTGTCATATTAGAAATATTAGTTGGATAGCTTCTGTTAACTAATTAAAAAAAAACCGTTGCCAAAATTTACTATTGTAAAATACATTTATTATATCAAGTTTTAGTAGTTGTTGAAATAAAAAAAATAAATTTTGACAAATTATAATTAAGATTTTAACAAAAGAGAAAACCGACTTTAAATAAAATGTATTAAAGAATTTATTACGAATAACTCAAAAACTACTTGTCAGATTTTAACTAAATGTAAATGGGACCACATCAGAAGCACTAGCTATCATATAAAAATGAATCATCTAAATTGATTTCAGTAAAGAAATATACGGCAACACACAAAGAAATACAATCTAGAGGTCGTCGATTTCTATAATAGAAATTACATTTTTTTTTTACTTCACGCTGTAACCCGCATATAGCAGGGTAGGCAGAGGGAACCTGAGAACCTAGTGTTAAGACACTCCATTCTCTTTTCAACAATTCCGTTCCCCACTTTCCGGCATTGCGTGTTGAGTAGCGTAGCTCAACGCCGCGCTTTGCCTTATTACCAAACCCAAGAAATGAAAATACAAAATTTTACATTTCCTGGAGTGGGAATCGAACCCACAACCTGTCGCGTTTGCAGTCGCACGCTTGTGCCTCTGCGCCACGACAGGCGTATTTACAATTTAAACTTCAATACATAAATAAAACTTATTTGTACGTACAGAAATCAAAAATATTAGCAACTAAAAATCTCAGTACCAATACTAAACTCGCTCGGAGTAAGTCGTAAAGTGACTGTAACTTCGGATGGAAGCGTGCAATTTAGTTTGAGACATCGTAAAATTAGAATTGCATCTATAAATAACGGATTGTAGGAAATTCGTCACGTACGAGCATCAATGATATAAACATTTACTAATAAACTGTTTTATATCGGTTTTTAGTGTAAATTATGTATTATTTTACATTACAGGCATTTTTGACATAGATATTGATTACGGCACATGATAAGTGGATAGTTAAGTTGTCAATAAATAAAGAACACCAACTTTAAATAAGATGAGCTAAACAGTAAAATTATTACGAATAACTCGAAAACTACTCGTTAGATCTTAACTAAATTTAAATAGGGCCACATCCGAGGCTCTCTATCATATTAAAAATGAATCATCAAAATTGGTTCACATGGAAGAAAGTTAGGAAAGGAAATGTAAAATTTAGTATTTTCATTTCTTGGGTTTGGTAACAAGGCAAAGCACGGCGTTGAGTTCCGCCACTCACCACGCAATGCCTCAATACGGCGGAAAGTGGGGAACGGAATTGTTGAAAGAGAATGGAGTGTCTTAACACTAGGTTCTTTGGTTCCCTCTGCCTACCCTGATATATGCGGGGTACAGCGTTAAGTTAAAAAAAAAAGAAAAAAAAAATGGAAAAAAGTTATGCGGTAACACATATAAAAAATACAATTGTATCGATAATCTCCTCCTGTTTTATAAATTCGGACTATTAGGTGAACAATAAAGTAGACAATATAGCAAAATTTTTAAAACATTTGATTTTGTATTTTGTACTTTTTTTTCAGTTATACACTTTTTCGCGCATAGCAGTGTAGAGGGTAGAACCTAGTGTCAAAACACTACGTTCTCTGCTTTCCCAGAAATCAAGACATAGCGTATTCAGAGGCGAAACTTTACGCCAGTCTTTGTTTTAACAGAGTAAGAAACTGAAAACTGTTTAAATATGATCATTCCCGGAGTGAGGATAGAAATCTCAACTATTTATAGTCCGAGTAATTTTTTCTTAGCTTCACACTGTAGCCCGCACTTATCAGGCTAGGCAGAGGGTACCAGGGAACCTAGTGTTAAGGCACTCCGTTCTCTTTTAACATTTCCGTTCCCCATTTTCCGCCGTATTAAGGCAATGCGTGCTGAGTGAATTCAACGTCGCGCTATGCCTTGTTTCCAGAACGAGGAAATGAAAATCCTAAATTTAATTTAATTTCCTTAGAGTGGGAATCGAACCCACAACCTGTCGCGTTTAGAGTCACACGCTTGTTCCTCTGCGCTACGAGTGCCCTCAAATTTTAATTACTTTAATTATTATATGATTATTTATTTACAACAATCTAAAATCAAATCCACTACCCCTTGACATCAACCTCAAAATCCCAACCCATAACATATTCCCTCTCGCTCTCAATACATTTTTATGTTCCGACCGGTTCGTCTAAGTATGTTATTACAGATATTGGCTATTAAGCCGAGATTCTTCAATTTACAGCTTATTTTATGGCGTCGGCTAAATTGTCTGATTACGTATGCACTGTGCGTGACACGTAAATGTTTTTTTTATTTATGTCTATGTCATATAAAGAGTGACATTAATCCGTTTTTCCTCATTTCGTTTAGAACTGTCAGTTGTGATGTGGCTAGAATTTGTTTTTTTTCGTTGTTTTGTGACTTAAATGTAAGTGATATGGAATTTAGTGTCTTTGGATATAAATTATATTAATGTAATCATTTTATGTATATATCTATTTATTAGTACATGAAGCAAAAACTTTGTAATCCTTTTTACGAAAATTATGCGGACGGAGGAGCATGAAACTTGGCACACTTATAATTTATAAGGAGTGCAGAATGATAATATCTTTTTAAAATTATATAATACATAAAAATAAATTAAATTAATAATATAAATCTTACACACACTACCATGGTTTGATATTCAAATTTATATAAAGTGGCATATATGGATACTAATATATTTAATTTTACAGGGGCTAAGGGGCCCCTGCCCAAGCCACACTTGGATCATTAGTCCCACGTATTGCTCCAAATTTCTCTCTCTGTAACGCGATAGGCCTCAGGGTTTCATATTTTGATGGAAATATATTGAATTTCATGTTTTTTCTTGTGTTTTATCCTTCTAAAATTCTGATAGATTTTTATTTTTTTTTCTTGACATTTTTTTTTTCTACACGAGTATAGATACTTGATTACTACGGAGATTCTTCTCATAATAGTATATAGTACTTTACTTCTACTACTCGTACTTCTCATATAGTATGATGTCAATAGCTTTCTTTTTATATTAGGCTAGCTACATTTTTAACCGTCACGTTTTTCCCTATATAGCCAAGTAGGCAGGGATAGCCTAGTGTCCAGACACTTCGCTCTCCACTTTTTGTTCAAAATCGAGACATTGCGTGTTGATTTGCTAAAATCAACATTGTATTTTTTTTACCTGCTTAAGAAATTATCTTCCCCTCGAGTGGGGTTCAAACCCACAACCAATCATGCTTAGTTAGATTGTCCCACTACACCATCATGCCTTCTACAAATATATGTCAAAAAAATATAAATTTTCAGCAAAATATAAATATTTTCCTAAGGATTTTCAAAGGATAACTTACTGGAACACTCACAACGTTAGATACTCACATACACGTACTACCTAGCATACTCTAGCCATGTCAAAATATGAGAGCCTGAAAAATACAAGCTCAAACAAATTTCATTTGAAAACGCCACCATAAAACTCTCAGAAGTTCAACTGGTAATATAAACTGCTACTCCTGAGATAGTGCGCGAATTTTTCAAGCAGTTAAAGTCCGAATGCATCTTTACTTTTAACTTTTCCTATTACACTTAAATATTGAAGAGGAAATACTTTAGTTTATCTCTAATAGAAACTGATAACTTGAATAGATAATGGCTATTATAGGTTTATTTTATGTTCCTTGCTTTGTTAGATAATGCGCGGCGTTGAGTTCCGCAACTATATAAGCAATGCTCTGATTTCCGGCGGAAGGTAGACAACGTCTTGACACTGAGTTGCCTCTATACTACTTAAATAAAAAGTGTATGAAGTATATCTTTATTTTTTTTCTGTAGCTTCACGCTGTATCCCGCATATAGCAGGGTAGGCAGAGGGAACCTAGTGTTAAGACACTCCGTTCCACACTTTCCGCCAAACTGAGGCATTGCATGCTGAGTGGCGGAACTTAACGCCGCGCTTTGCGTTGTTACCAAACCCAGGAAATAAAAAATTCCATTTCCTGGAATGGGAATCGAACCCACAACCTGTCGCGTTTACAGTCTCACGCTTGTGCCTCTGCCCCACGACAGGCGTTGATAACTGAGTTAAATGCTATTATTATTTTATTTTTTTGCTCCTTGCTCTGTTAAGATAAAACGCGTTGTTGAGTTCCGCTAGTAAATACACGATACCTCGATTTCCGGTGGAAGGTGGAAACCGGAACGTGTTGACACTGGCATTGCGCGGCATTGTCTTTGACTGCCCTGTTTTCTAGATTAAAAAAAATATATAATTTCTTTTTCTGAAAAGAAAGAGTACAGGTCGGAGTGATATATCTCTACGTCATCTAATTATTTCACCAACTAAATATGTACATGCACTTGTTTATATCTTGAAGAAATATGCTAAAATTATAAGAATGAATAAAAAATATACACATCTCTAGAGACACTTATATAGATATAACCAGTTCAATAAAAAAAGAAAAAAATATTTATCGAGATTTTAACAAAAAAAGAAAACCGATTTCATAGAAAACGCACTAAGCAATAAAATTATTACGAATAACTCAAAAACTGCTTGGACTATTTTAATTAAATTTAAATTAGAACACATAAGAAGTATTAGTTATCATATAACAAAATAATCATTCAAATTGGTACACCCAGTATAAAGTTATACGGAAACACATATAAAAATACAGTAGAATCGATAACCTTCTTTTTTGAAATCGGTTAGATATACTAAAATTTGTGTATTTGTCAAATGTGATAAGTGACAATAAGCATGAAACGCATAAAAATACAATCTCTGCTATAAAGTAGTTTGGAGTTACGGTCGATTTCTACTCTTTGAGTTATAGCTGGCTTTGGTCTTATTCTAAGATGAAATTTATTTGTGCTTTGCTCTGGCTTCCCGCTTGACGCCCACAATCTTTATTTTTAACCACATTGTGTGTTTATATAAAAATTGTATACGAACAAATAATATAAAAAGTTTAATAAAATAGTTTAACGCCTGTAGTGGCGCAGAGGCACAAGTGCGACAGTACACGCGACAGGTTGTGGGTTCGATTTCCACTCCAGGAAATGGAATTTCGGTGCAAAATGCGCGGCGTTGAGTTCCACCACTCAGCACGCAATGCCTCAATTCGGTGGAAAGTGGGGAACGGAGTGTCATAACACTAGGTTCTCAGGTTCCCTCTGCCTATCCTGCTATATGCGGGATACAGCGTGAATTTATGTATGTATGTTAATATGTAAAGTTTAGTGTAGTTTGTTTGGTAGCTTTCTTATTCTAATCTGGTATATATATATATATATATATATATATATATATATATTTCGATAATGTTACTTTTAATGTTATAATCATTTTCTTTAGATGCACGTTTTTATTCGCATAGCCGGATATGTTATACCCTTCTATGTATGTATGTATTCTATGTAGTATTACCCTTCTATGTAGTTGTTATAGGAAATCATGAAAAAAAACTATTTTTTAATAATTTATTCACCAGTTTTCACCAATTGGTTCACCCAGTAAAAAGTTATACAACACACATTTTTTAGGGTATTTGTTAGGGTAGGCAGAGGGAACCAGAGAACCTAGTGTTAAGACACTCCATTCAACAATTCCGTTCCCCACTTTCCGCCGACTTGAGGCATTGCTTGTTGAGTGGCGGAACTCAACGCCGCGCTTTGCCTTGTTACCAAACCCAAGAAATGAAAATATTAAATTTTACATTTCCTGGAGTGGGAATCGAATCCACAACCTGTCGCGTTTACAGTCGCACGCTTGTGCTTCTGCGCCACGACAGGCGTTGCATCTGCGACAGACAGACAGACACATATAAAAAAATATATTAAATTGAGAATCTCTTTTGTTAAAATTGGTTAAAATAAGCTAAACCATTATTCAATATTAAAAACTCTAATATTTTAAAACGAAAGCTCACAGAAACACTCATAACACCTCATATATACTCGCATACAAATACTTCCTATGTGAAAAGTTCAGAACACCGTAAAACGTATTGGAGCGTAAACAATCAATCGTTTTCGTCATAACTTCTGACAACTGACGATTATTTACGTAGGCGTTGTATTAGTTCCAGATTGTAGGACAAATGTTGTGTAGATATTGTTTATGGTTGACAGCGTTGAGGGCATTTTGTTTATTACGTATTGTTGTTAATATGTTAATATAGTTGTGTATGGTAGCTTTCTTATAGTAATCTAGTGTTAAGATATGTTACGATTATGTTCATTAAATTATATATTATCGCCTGTCATGGCGCAGAGGCACAAGCAAGCGACTGTAAACGCGACAGGTTGTGGGTTCGATTCCCACTCCAGGAAATGTAAAATTTAGTCACTCAACATGCAATGCCTCAATTCGGCGGAAAGTGGAGAACGGAATTATTGAAAAGAATGGAGTGTCTTAACACTAGGTTCTCTGGATTCCATTGCCTACCCTGCTTTATGCGGGATACAGCGTGAAGTTAAAAAAAAGAAATTATATGTTTTTACTTTCCTTTTCAGCTTTACTAGATAAGATATTTCTACCCTTCGTTGTAGTGCCTCCGTTGAAGTTTTCGACTATTATAATTCAATAAATACTGATAACATTCTGCTTAAGTTGGGAATAATTATTTTATGATATTCTTCCCTGTAAAGTTCTTTCGAATTTTTTACTCGAATCGAAGACATTGCATGTTAAGAGGAGGAACTCAACGCTACGCTTTGACTTGCCAGGATAGAGACAAGGAAATAATTAAAATATATTAGTTTCCCCGATTGAACATTGAACTCATAACCAATCGTGCTTACAATTATAATTTTGCTGTACATATGAGTGAAAGTTTTTCTATAGAACTTCAATTCTTAATATCTTTAAAATATATCTATATACAAATATATATAAAATATATACATATACTTCACAGTATTTCAAATTCAAAGACTTGTAAATTCAATTCCTAATGGCTGAACGAGAGGTGCTTAACTTAAAGAAGAAAATAGCCTCCAATAAATATTCATAAATTGGAAATCGATAATAAAATACGAACGAATCTAGAATGTAATAACCGTTTCGTGTCGGATGTCATCGTGTCCCTTTATGATATAGGGAAAAAGGGAACTTAGTGACTCAACATTCCGCTTTTATTTAAGGTAGCTTCACGCTATATCCCGCATATATCAGGGTAGGCAGAGGGAACTTAGTGTTAAGACACTCCGTTCCCCACTTTCCGTCGAATTAAAGTATTGCGTGCTGAGTGGCGGAATTCAACGCCGCGTTTTGCCTTGTCACCAAACCCAGGTAATAAAAAAATCCATTTTCTGGAGTGGGAATCAAACCCACAACCTGTAGTGTTTACAGTCACACGCTTGTGTCTCTGCGCTACGACAGGCGTTTATTTAAGGTGTTGTTTGATATTTGTGATATTGTACGAAAAAAAGAGATTTAGTGACCAATTACTTCGCTATTATTTCAATCAAATGCTATATAATGATATTGTACGTATTTTGGTAGTTTTCTTGCATGCATTTGACCAAATACATTAAAAATATATAAAAAATTGGACATAGCACGTTTCGAACCTGCGCCTCTTAGAATCTGTCCAAGTACTGTAGCCAATTAAGCTACACATTCTTATACATCTAAGTTAAAATTCTTATTCGCTTCTTGAAATTTGAAACAATAAAAATAAGTTGTAACAAGCGTAAGTAACTCTTACCATATACGCCATGTCATGTTTAGAAAGAAAAACGAGAAACTTTTATTATTGTTTTTATTTAATATATGTAATCGTAATATTGAATTATTTAGACCACTGTGCTTAAAACGTACGTATGCAACTGTACTTTTTTACACCTAGTTAAGTCACAAAGAACCTAGTGTCATCACAATCTGTTATCCGGTTTCCGTTCAAAAGTTCCGCCATGCCATATCCTGAACTCAATACGCGGATATGAGAATAATTTAAATATAAGAATAACCCCGAGTGGGAATCGAACACATAACTAATCACGGTTATTGTCGGACGCAGTCACACTGCGCTACGATGGCCTCACCCAAAGATAATCTATATATTAGTACGTAAAACAAGAATTTTGTAGCTATTTTTACGAAAATTACGGTGACGAAGGAGCATGAAACTCGGCAAACTTATAGTTTATATAACGAGTGAATACAGATTGGTAATATTTTTTTAAAATAACGTATAAAAAATATATTAAATTAATAAAATAAATGTTACACACATTACCATGGTTTGACATCCATGTTTATATAGCATATACATTGCTAGGCAACGCGTTGTTAACGCGTCAATGGGGACACTAGTTATAATAAATTCCTGAGAAAATGTTGGACTTATATCATACCAAATTTCTCAGAAAATGACGAAAGGACGGAAGAAACTAACCAAAATTACATCAAACATATATAAAATTACAGCTTTCCATCTTACCAGGTGCACGAATAACGTAAATAAACAACAAAGGCTCAACCAGCAAAATCTATATCAACTTACTAAGCCGGGGTATAAATACTGTAAGAAAAAACTACCGCCGGCAAATCCTTTATTACGCATACAAATAAGGACCTCGGGCCAAACGCGACCGCAAGGGTTAACACATTTGATCTCTGTACAAGTAAATACTATTCAGCAAAAACGAAAAGCTATGTACTCGTATGTAGCTCACATGATGTTGTGTAGTACGGTTTTAGTAGAAAGTGTATTGTTTGTAGCAATTATCGTTTAAGTTCATTATGTTTGATTGGGAAGCGTTTATTTTGTTGGTATGCTTGGGTTAATTTTTATATATATGGTATATCAATATTTTTTTTACTTTAAAATAATGTTACTTTACTAAATAGTAAGTAGTAAGTAATTTGGAGGTTTTCTACTGTTGGTGAATTTATTTACACACAATAAAAGCTTCAGTCCAGTTCTTTAATTATGGTGCTTGGATGTACCTACAATAGGTTAGATTCAAGAAACATTTTTTTTTAACTTCACGCTGTATCCCGCATATAGCAGGGTAGGCAGAGGGAACCTGAGAACCTAGTGTTAAGACACTCCGTTCTCTTACAACAATTCCGTTCCCTTCTATCCGCCGAATTAAGGCATTGCGTGATGAGTGGCGGAACTCAACACTGTGCTTTGCCTTGTTACCAAACCCAGGAAATGAAAATAATATACTTATAATTTCTCTCCAAATACCCATACTAAGTAAATCTATGAACTTCGCCTTTACCGGTCTACCAGTTTACCAGATTTCCGATTTTTCAGATTTCCTATCTATGTTACAGATAAATTAATTAATCAAACTATTTGTTAGCTCAGTAATTGGTAATATGTACTCTAAGGCATACAACGACTGCAAGTGCACAAACGACAATCTTGGATTAGAGTCCTACTGTCAAACGTAGCGTCAAGTTAAATTACTTTGGAACTTTAAACTGAGTAATTATTTAAATGTTTTTAATTGAATTATATTTTGATATTTATTGCTAAGTTAAATACAAAATTCTCAAGTATAAGTTTTAATTATAATATTGAATGTTATAAAAATGTTTATAAAGTTTCTGATTATGTCAGAGGGACTCTGCATTATAAAAAAAAATAGCATCAGTTTTGAATTTTCCACGATTTTACGTTAATTATTATTTTAATTCCTTTATCAACTTCATGCTTTATCCCGCATAGCAGGGTAGATAGAGAAAATTTAGAGTCAGGACACTCCGTTCTCCTCTTTCTGCACAGGATTAAAAATTCGAAGTGGCGGAATACAATGCTCAACGTTTTACCAGAGGAGGGAAATTATGTAATTATTATTATTTTATAATAATACTAGCTGTACCCTACGCGCGTTGCTAATAATTTTGAAAGAAAATAATTTTGAAGGAAAAACATTTTATACAAATATTCAAATCATTTTGAACAATTTCATTGATTTTGTTAATTTTGAAAAAAATGTGTGGTACCATCTGTCGAAAATTGGTCGTACCTACTCAGGAACCTTCGTGGGCTCATGCATAACAACTTTGCTAAAGATCATCGCATGATCAAATGCATGGTTCACGATTCTATAAAGGACATACAGACAAACATTATTTTTTTACATATAAACATGTAATTTTTTATTAAATATAGCAGAGAACTTTATTTACGATACATTAGAGCGAGCTCTAACGTGTGCTTTGAGTTATGAGTGTGATACGCGAGTCATTACCAGTTTATGACACGATGCTGTTCTTTTATTATACTACACAAAGCTTTCATTACTTTAAAAATTTTAAAATATTTTAAAGTTGCATATTATAATTTATTTTTAAATGATTTCTCGTTATAAATACTTCTACTGTGAGGGTCAAAATTATAGACAAACAAAAAACTAATATAAAAATGCTTTTAATTAAAAAAAAAACATTGAGTTTTGACACTCAGCACGCAATGCCTAAATTCAGCAAAGAGTGGGGAACGGAGTGTCTTAATACTAGGTTCCCTCTGCCTACCCTGCTATATGCGGGGCTGTACCCCGCGTGAAGCTATGTATGCGTGTATGTATAAAAAAAAGTAACTTCACGCTTTATCCCGCATAGCAGGGTAGATAGAGAGAACCTAGTGTCAAGACATTCCGTTCTCTTCTTCCTGCCCAAATCCGAGACATTATGCGTTGAGTGGTAAAACTCAACGCCGAGCTTTACACATAAGTGTCTACACCTAAACAATTACATTGAAAACATCGTCCGTTATAATTTGACATAGTTGGAAAAAGTCTGCTACAAACAGATAGTGAAGGGACTATTCGCATTCAGAACATTTGAATTTTCATTATGGAACATTTGAATTATAAAAAATACATTTTCATACAATATTATTTACATCTGTAGATGCAGCGTAAAGAGTGTTAAGTGTAAAGGTATTGATTTTGGGAAATGACAATTAAATTATTACCAATTTTTGCTTACTTATTTAACTTTATTTATTTATTTATTTTATACTGAATTGCACTAGCGTTATTCCCTTTTCCTCTTTTCATTTCATTCCCTATACTTAACGAAGGCTGTCTGTAAGAGATTGCTTGAAGCAATAAGACCGCCTTTGCATACAGATACATGAGTTCATATTATTATTTCCTCTTTCTTTTATATTTTATTGTGTGCAATAAAGATTATTCTATTCCCCCTTTGTCCATAGCGGGGAAGTGAGAGAGAACAGAGCGAAAAACGATACGGTCTCGGCATACTTCTTTCGCCTCGTCCACAATCATTAACCTCTTCAATTTTTTCCAAAATCACAGAATTAATTAAATTTGTTTTTGAAGTATTTACCTGATTTTATTCACATCTGTCTATATATATTGTCTTTTTAGCCATAGCTTTAAGTTTTTTTCTTAGCGAAATTTCAAACTCGTTTCTCACTAATTTGGACTTAACACTCTTTACTCTGCCACCACATATTTATACATTTTATAGCTTATAATTTTGAATATGTAATATTTCTCATAGTTGAGCTTTTAAATACGCCATTTATCACAATCCACTTGTCAAAAGACAAAGGTACTCGAGCTATGAATTAATTCCCCATTGACGTGTGCTCCTGAAATACGGTGGATATTAAACACTTTACGATCCAGTTGTGAACTTTATACCTTTAAATACTTGTTAGGGATTTTTAAAGCCGATAAAAAGCATTGCGCGATGAGTGGCGGAACTAAACCTCGCTTTGCCTTGTTACCAGGTC
>JAKGSA010000148.1:230031-283590 GCA_033558755.1 Philaethria dido
AGGAAATGAAAACTTCCGTTTCTTGGAGTGGGAATTGAACACATAACCTGTCGCGTTTACAGTCGCACGCTTGTGCCTCTGCGCCACGACAGGCGCTATGTTGTCAGTATATAAAAGTTTCCTGTAAGAAATAACTTTTAATGATAAGGTTACTTTTGCATCATTCTGTACGGTACTGGTAAATGTATAAATGCTTTCTTTTTTGTTGCAATGAATCATTTTTGATTGATCGACGGATTTATTAACACACTTTTATTACGTTCTATCACATCTGTCAATCAATCGTTATATGTAAGAAAATGTTATAATGCTATTTTGACACACTTCTTGTAGTCCTGTTACTTGAAAATTTGCACCCTTATCTGGATCTGATGATCAAAAAATTATAATTATTTTCATAAACAAGATCAAAATATTCTTTACTGAAATAGGCTTATATATTATAAGCACTTTCGAATCATTAATTGACATAAAGATGTCAGTATTGTCAGTCCTATCGCAACTACCGCCGAATCGGAGGGCAGCTCCACTAAGAAGTGCCGGAAAGGAACTCAACAGTTTCTCTCTTTAAATATAATTTTACAGTTCACAACTATATTAATTTAATTTCACACATTAACATCAGTATAAAATTTTTGTACATAACATATTTCTTTTTTCAATAATATGTTGTTAATTTTAACATGAACCTGACGTCCTTGCTGGGATCACCAGGTTAACTTTTAACTTCACGCTGTATCCCGCATATAGCAGGGTAGGCAGAAGGAACAAGAGAACCTAGTGTTAAGACACTCCGTTCTCTTTCAACACTTTCACTTTCCGCCGAATTGAGGCATTGCGTGTTAAATGGCGGAATTCAACGCCACGCTTTGCCTTGTTACCAAACCCAAGAAATGAAAATACTAAATTTTACATTTCCTGGAGTGGGAATCGAGCCCACAACCTGTCGCGTTTACAGTCGCACACTTGTACCTCTGTGCCACAGCAGACGTTAACTAAACCAGCTTAACTAAAGATAATAATGTGCCTTATATATTTTTTATTAGTAACCTGTTATGAAAGAAAATCAATGAAAAATATGTAATATCAACCTTTTTTTTGTTGAAAAAACGTAAAATATTCCTTCACTGTCGACTATTGTTGTTTCGTTGTGGGCGGAGTGATGAACGATATTATATAGGTTTTTGTGAAGTTAATTCTGGAACCTTTGTATAGGTACGCGATCAGAGGCGGTTTTGCTTATATTAAAAATATCCCTTTTACTTTGTATTCATCAATCTGTGGTATACGGAAAAGGTATAAGAAATGTGTTTTTAGTATTGATATATTAGGAAATGCTTTTCAGGCATATAAGTTATATAAGTGTATATACATATAAGTTCTTAAGTCAATGTGTCCATGATTTTCTTGATATAATTAAGAATGAGAACCCAAAACCAATCATCATTGCAGTCAAATGACGTCCCACTGCGCCACTACGGGCGTAACATTTTATATACGACTTCACACTTTATCCCGAGTGGTCAGAAAAGGCGTCAATACACTCCGCTTTCTGTCCGATTTCGAGACATAGCGAGTTAAGTGGATGAACACGTGTTGGGTTCATCATACCATCGCGCTTTGTCATACCATAGCTTCACGCTGTATCCCGCATATAGCAGGGTAGGCAGAGGGAACCTAGTGTTAAGATACTCCGTTCCATATTAAAATAATAATTGTCCCGAATAAGAATCAAACCTATAACCAATCGCAATTACAATCAGACATTGTCCCACTGTACCATAATTGCCTCCATATATGATTTTTTTTTACTTCACGCTGTATCCCGCTCATAGTATGCAGGACTTGAGAACTTAGTGTTAAGACACTCCGTTCTCTTAAGATTTCCGTTCCCCACTTTAAAACATTGTTCTATATAATATAATATATTACATATATATGATATTTTCTTATAAAGCTAATGTTATTTAAGATGCACCATACGTGGAGAATAAATACTCATAACATGAAGTACGCTCTATAAATACGCCTCGTTGAATTAAATGCTCTGCCCATATACTATTTACGTATCATATAAGAAGGAAAATAATATTTTATATTAACAATTGTGTTTTTATTAGGAATTATCATATATTTTTTAGTAAAAAAATGTTATCCAGGCTACTGTGATGCAGTGGAATAGCGTTTGACTGTGTGATTAGTATTGGATTCGATTACCACTAGGGGGAACAATTATTTTGCTGTTAACAGTTGTCTCTTGCCAAATTATTTTTTTTTATTAACTTCACGCTGTATCGCGCATATAGCGGGGTAGGCAGAGGGAACCAGAGAACCTAGTGTTAAGACACTCCATTCTCTTTCAACATTTCCGATCCCCACTTTCCGCCAAATTCCGCCAAATCAACGCCGCGCTTTGCCTTGTTACCAAACCCAAGAAATGAAAATACTAAATTTTACATCCCGGAATGGGAATCCAACCCACAATCTGTCGCGTTTACAGTCGCACGCTTGTGCCTCTGCGCCACGACAGGCATCCAAATTATTATTTTTGGAAATAATGTTTGGGTAGTAGATTTTTGTAATAATCTTTCTGTACAGATGCTAATAACAAAAATAAGTTGTAACAAGCTTATTCAAAATTCGACATAGTTGGGTAGAACCAATATATATCTATGGAGCGTAGGCAGTTACAGAGCGGTCGAACGCTTTCCGGGAGCCACGGGTTCGAATTCCAATACGTTTCAATTTTTATACGTTTATTAAATGAAATTATTACTACTTAATTGGATTAATCGTAAGTATTTTAGTATTCGGAAATATATTTTTGAAATCTCGACGTTAGAAACGAGATCTATATATATATAATTTTCCAACGTTGATGACGTTGGAAAATTAATGATCTGGTTTTTTTTTATACGTTTTCCAGAAAGTATTTTCAAACCTCAAAATATCAACGATTAATCCAGTAAAAATAATTTTATTTTAAATTTCAAACAGGTTTTATATCCAAATATGTTTAAAGTAACGATTATAAGCTTAATACTTTTGTACATGAAGCGTTATCTCATAAACATTGTTTATTAACATTTTAACCAGTTATTTGCGGTGGGGTACTTAAGTCTCGCTCTTTTATACGCCTCGTTGCGTTAATATATCTCCTACGTTCTTACGTACTTGTATATCGTAAAAAGTGAATAGTAAATATAAACATTTAAATGCTGATGTTAATATGTAATGTCTTTCATAATTAAAATGGACTTAAAGATGAAATTGAGATCGTTGTGACGCGGTGGGATGGTGTCTAACTACAAACGCGATTGACTGTGGGTTCGACACCCACTCTGGTAAGACAAAGCGCTGCGTTGACTTTCGCCACTCAACACTCAATGACTCGAATTCGGGTGGAAAGCGGAGGGCGGAGTGTCTTAATACTAGGATTTCTCTAAAACAAAAATAAAATAAAAAATATATTATTATATTTTTTTTATTTTACGCTTTTCGCGCACGTTAATGAGCGGAAAAAAAAATAGTGAAAGTATAAAAATGTTAATCAAAAAAATCATTATTTAAACATTAGAAAAAAAATATCACTTTTGTCAGTCCTACCGGAAGCTATAGGTTTGGAAGGCAGTTCTGTTGAGAAACTCAACAATTAATCTTTTAAAATATAATTTCACAATAAGTTTTTATCAATCATTAATCAATAAGCATTTTTTGTATATCTTTTAATGTTTAATGTGTATGTGTAATGTAACACCATAACTTTTACAAGATGAACCAAATGCGATGATCCTTTTTTTATATGATATGATAAATTTAGGCATAATCTGACGAGTAGTTTTTGAGTTATTCGTAATAATGTTACTTTTTAGTATATTTTATTTATAATTGGTTTTCTATTATTTAAATCTTAGTAATATCACATGCATACAAATGCAATGCAATGCATAAAAAGTAATTATACAGAACAATTTAGCAATTCATCGGTTCATTAAAAGCTATGAGGCTTAAACTGTTACAAATTTTGCGAAGGCAATTTACATACACTTATTAAAATGCCAAGCGAATGTTACAACGGTGTGAAATTTTATGGAACGACAACTTTTAATTTTTTCCGTACACTCGCCGTCGTAAATACCGATTACAGAGTTGAATTAATAAACTTTTTTTTTTATAATACCTCGATGTGCTAACGTTTGATTTTACAAGAGTAGAGTTTTCGTAATTGATATTTATTAATTGATATGTATGGTAAAGTAAAGTATGTTTTTTTCAATTTTACGCTTTTTCCCGCAATATTAGTCAGAGAGAGTCAATTGCTCTCCGTTCCCTATTTTCTCCCTGAAAATGAGACGATACGAGTCGTTTGCTTAAGATACAACGTCATATGGTGAAGTCAGGATCAAACTCAAAACCAATCGTGCTTACAGCTGTTATTTGACAGAATTTTTTTTGCTTGGACTATAAATTAAAAAAAAAGAAAATTGATTTGTAGTTTAATTTCAGGCTACAATCCCCACTGTGCTTATTATGAGTAATATAAACAACAATGAATATGAATGCTTCCATATTGAATGAGCTCGGCATCAAACAGCGGTATTTCAGTCTCGCATACTGAGAATGCTTGGTCATATTTCAAGAAAAAATCATAACTCCATTGAACGATTTGTTGTCCAGGGCAGGGTAGAAGGCACTAGACCGAGCGGGAGAACCCCAATGCGCTGGACTGATCAAATAAAATCGCTAGTTGGGAGGCCTTTACACGAATGTACCAGAATGACTTTCAACAGGGAAAGATGGCGCAACAGCGTACGGCGAGCTACAACTGCACCCCGAACAACATGTTGACCACGACCACTCTGTCAAGAGTGATACGAATAAGAAGAAGAAGAAGAAGAATTAATATGAAATACTTTAAGCAATAATATATATTTTTTCTATACATAAAAAAATGATATTTAAAGGATATAGTTACTTAGTATATCATGACAACGATTCAAGAAACCTGCACAACAATAAAATCAAATGTTAAAAATACACATAAATACCGTTAACAGGAAACTAAGCGTCCAGATCCAATTCAAAACCGTTCAACTATTTACAAATCCGCAGGATAACAAGGGGCGTTATTTGTGGCTCTTCTTAATGCGCTTCACTTCGCTTATTTTAAGAAGGATCCTCGCTGGAAACTCCTAAAGTACGCTATCCCTAAGAACATCGGTCGAAAAGTTTTCAATCAGATCGTACCCAGTTTCTTATCTAATCGTAAAGTGCTGTCAAATTTCAAACGGTTTACGAAACTCAATTGGGAGTTTATGTTATCGAAAAAATTTGGAAACGGCCCCGTTTATACTGAACAATGTAATATCATTAAGATTGTGATGGAATGAATTTGTTTGTAACGAATTTTGGTAACGCTTTGGGCATTGGTTTATTGGATTTTCACTATATTTTAAGTTAGTGAAATTTCTGTATAGTTATATTTTAAAATATACGTAATACATTAGAAACATGAATGAAAACACATAATTTCATACAAATTCTTGAATAATCAAAAAACATATAAATAAAACAATAATTATAATCCAATAGACAATATTATTACTACTGCAGTGGAAGTCCGTCTTATCAACAGCGATGATATTCCGAGAAGTTTTTGTAAGTAGTCGAAAGTCTTTGTTAATTCCGGCAGTCTCTCGAAAACCTTTGAACACAGAAATGTACTCAGAATAACGCTGACATTACAGAATGGTGTGAGCGTTTGCTTGAGTTTCACCACTTAATATTAAGAGATTTTTCTTGTCAAATTTTTATTGTTTGACTATGAAAAATATTACGATTGTATTTATTTATATTTAATATTACTTACTTTCTTACTTACTTTCTTAGCTTCACGTTGTATCCCGCATATAGCAGGGTAGGCGAAGGGTTAAGACACTCCGCTCCCCACTTTCCGCCGAATTGAGGCATTGCGTGCTGAGTGGCAGAACTCAGCGCGGCGCTTTGCTTTGTTACCAAACCCAGGAAAAATCCATTTCCTGGAGTGGGAATCGAATCGACAATCTGTCGCGTTTACAGTCACATGCTTGTGCTTCTGCGCCACGACATATATTTAATATTTACATATGTAAATAATAATTGGATCACAAAATCATCGCGGCGCAGTCATATAGTGTCTAGTTGTGCTATAGGTTGTGGGCTAGTTACTCGTGGAATGATTATTATTATTATTACTTTATTTGTACACCACAAAGTACAAAAAAAAAACAAACTCAATATATAAAACACATGTACAAAAAGCGGTTTTAAGGCTAAGTCTTTTCCAAACAACCTTTAGATTGAAAAGAAGCCATTTTAATAGTAAACAGGTAGGTTTCCCTATTCCCACCCATCCTTTCCCCAGAATGTGGTGGTTCTGATGGCGAACTGCCGCGGCCACTACATTATTTCCTCCCCCTCCCATCTGAACACTGGGTCGGCAACGCATTTACAACTCCTTGTAAATGTACATGGCCGAAGGACAACTTACCATCAGGTGGTCCTACTGCTCGCTTGGTGGAGGAAATTATATAATTCCCATTTTCTACTCTGGTAAGAGAAGCTATGGTAATATAAAATATCTCTAAACATAATGAGCGTAGTGTCTTAACACTTACCCAAACTACCTATATGTGGGAAATGCGTGGAGTTAAAATAACAGTAAGTTCCAGTTAAAATATTTTTCTTCACAATCCACTAACTCTATCAAAGGGAAAAGATGTATACATAATAGCATATATATTCTGCGCCACGATATACGGTTCTGCGTTGCCAGTTTAAGCTTCTTTAAGGTTTCCAACGACATTAGACCAACAGATCAAAGGTAGGCTTTCTTTTTGATTCTAGTATATTTAGACATGAAATTTAAACTTATAACTACTATATTTGTTAAAAGATGTACCAACTGAACTAAAATAACATCAAAAATTTAATATATTAATAACGTATACGACTATAAACGCGACAGGTTGTGGGTTCAATTCCCAATCCAGGAAATGGAATTTTTCATTTCCTGGGATTGGTAACAAGGCAAAGCGCGGCGTTGAGTTCCGCCACTTAACACGCAATGCCTCAATTCGGCGAAAAGTGGGGAACGGAATTGTTGTAAGTGAATGGAGTGTCTTAACACTAGGTTCTCAGATTCCCTCTGCCTACCTCTGCTATATGCGGGATACAGCGTGAAGTTAAAAAAAAAAAATAAACAAAAATTAACGTTTCCTCAAAACGTGAATACCTTTCATAACACAAAATTTCTAACGACCAACGTCTAATAATACTTTAAAATCAATTTACGTCTATAACTCAGCACAAGTGCGCTCCCAAATTATACTTGATTAAAATTCGAGTAAGCAACAAAAGATTAAACGCTCTTTTATCTATCTATATATATAACCTAAACCTTTCCCGAGACATTTCCAACAATACTCCACTCTGAAATATTTATCTTTTGTCATAAAGGAAGCCAACAATGGGGTGATGTATTTAGAAAATAAATGTCAAACCATCACTCAGGGTTCGCTACGGAGTGTGTTTTGAAAATTTTGAAGGAAATCGTCTTAAAGACGCTGACGAAGTCCTATTGTGTAGATAAGTTTGAAAATAATACGTATTTATTTTTCTGTTGTTATTCGAATTTTATGTGAAAATTAATATTATAGCTTCACGCTATATCCCGCATATAGCAGTTACGTAGGCAGAGGGAATCTGAGAACCTAGTGTTAAGACACTCCATTCCCCACTTTCCGCCGAATTGAAGCATCATGTGCTGAGTGGCGAAAGTCAACACCGCGCTTTGCCTTGTTACCAAAACCAGGAAATGAAAAATTCCATTTTCTGGAGTGGGAATCGAACCCAGATCGCACACTCGCACACTTGTGCCTCTGCGCCTCGACAGGCGTTAATTACTATATAAATTTAGTATAAAAAACAAAAAAAAAAACGAATACAAATTATACACATTATATAGAATGATATAGCAAATATGGCTATAACAAAATTAATGAAAGTAAGATTTTACGCTTTCGCTGACTAGATTAGTCGAGAACACCAGAACGAGTGATTAATCACCGGGGAGCTGCTGAGGTCGCTACTTAAGACAAACTACTTGTTACGATCAGTATTTGAAAGTGAACAATTAATTATAGAAGAAAATATATGAAATTCTTATAGATTATGTTTCTATGTTAACAAATTTAATAATCGATGTAAAAGATTGATTTGCGCCTGTCGTGCGACTATAAACGTGAAAGATTGCGGGTTCGATTCCCACTTCAGGAAATGAAAAGATTAAATAATATTTAGTATTTTCATTTCCTAGGTGTGGTAACAAGGCAAAGCGCGGCGTTGAATTTCGCCACTCAGCACGCAATGCCTCGATCTGGCGGAAAGTGGGGAACGGAATTGTTGAAAGAGAACGGAGTGCCTTAACACTAGGTTTCCTTTGCCTACCTTGCTATATGCACGATACAGCGTGAATTTACTTCACGCTGTATCGTGCATATTTTCAAAAAAAAAAAAATGTTTTTGGATATATTAGAAAAAAAAACTAAATTTGTGAATGAATTATTTTTTGGTTTTTTTCAGCAAATCGGTTTTTTGCCCTATAAATTGATAACTCTATTGTGTTCTCATGATCAGATGCATGAAAAAACTGAAAAAAACATTGTTTAGCTTATTGGTAAAGATTACGATCATTTAAAGTAAATGTCGATAATAATAGATTATTGTACACAAGAAAGATACAAAACAAGGAGATGTTAATATTTATAATAGTACAATGATCTATAGATAAATAACTAAGCCAAAAATCCCATATTAAGTGCCGATTAATTATTTAATTGTTTGAATATCCCAGCATTTCTATTATAATTTTAATCCCATAATGCCTATTTTCATTCAAATTTATAGTATTAAGTTCGCTTTTCTCAGAGAAATTGTTAGAAATATCTAGAATAAGCGCTGCAAAAACAATGAGAACGTCTTAGGGCGGATTAGGCGAACACTCGGATGTGCAGTGACTAATGATACGGACTGCTGGCGTAGCTTCTTTAGGCAAATTTCATTTTATACTATCTATCTACTATTTTTGTGGTATAAATAAAGACATTTTCTTGTTCATTCTCTATATGGTTTCTTTTAACATAAAGATTTTGTTTTATATAATATTTCTCGGTAAAAAAAGGGAGGAAGCAAGATAAGTGATTTTTTTTGTCATCGGTTATTTTGTTGAAGTTAAATATTGGATGGTAGAATTTTACACCGCCACTTATCTAACTAGATATGTAATTATATTACTTTATAAAAAGGAACAGAATTTGAACTGATGACCGTTGCGTTTAGTAATATACACCACCTTTTAACCCGTACCTCTATGGCGTAATTTTTATAAAATTGAAGGTCAAAAATATTTAAGAGAAATAAGCCACTAGTAGGTGTAAACATTATACTATATGAGAAGTAATTTAGCATTTCATTGTCAGATAGGAGCTCGGGATAGTGTCTGGGAACAGCCACCCAAGTGTATACCTAATATATTTCCTTATGACTTCAGGAAAAATATAGAAGTCGAAAATATCCTATTATCGTAATATAATCTCATATATAGTTGCCAGCAACATCTTTTATAAATATTGTGATTTGACATATTTAAAATAAATCAACAAATTGTTTTATTTATCACACTTACTTTTACTTACCTTACCATAAACAGCAGCTTTTCTTCCAATACAACGCCTATTTTAGTTTACGTATATCTAATTTATATATCCGCAGTAGTGAATGCAAAAAAATATATTTGCAAATGAAACCTCATTCGTCAAAATCCGCAAAGTTTTTTGTTGAAAGGTAAATTTATCATTACGAGTCCTACCTTCCGGCTGTCCTTTTCTTTGTAGATCGACCCATCATTTTATGGGTCCTTTGACCAAGTTTCATTGGAATTTCACTCTTATGTATAACGAAATAAAATATATGAATTTTGATTTAAGGAAGAACACAAAAAGGTGGTTGACGAAATAAATCTGACATCAGTGATTGTATTCGAAAATTGTGTTACATATAACTGTATATTATATTAAAATTGTTAGGAAATAGAATACTCGATACAATATTAAACATTTCCATCATGAAGTAAATTTATAAAAAATATATTGAATTTCCTGCTGTTGATTAATCTTTTATTATAAATAAATACATACGTTACTTGAGTGTATAGAATAATGAATATATTTAAATTATATTTATTTTCATCACATAGATAACGTCACAAATTCAGGGGGAAAGCGGAGTGTATAGACACTAGGTTCGGGAGGATCGTACAAGCGGGTAAAGTATAACTACCCCGTATATCATAACATATAATTAAAACATGAAAATCTTTAATCTTTAAAAATATATTTATTGTTTTAGAACTCACAATCAACAGCATTTATAACGCACGGCGTTGAGTTCCGCCACTCAGCTCGCAATGCGTCAAATCGGCGGAAAGTGGGGAATGGAGTGTCTTAACACTAGGTATCCTCTGCCTACCCTGCTATATGCGGGATACAGCGTGAAGCTATGTATGTATGTATAAAAATATTTACATTAGAAAAATATCAGAAAAATAATTATTGCATTAAAACTCACAACCTAAATTAACAGTATAACAACTGTGTTACATCGACTTCTCTCCAATACTTATAGTTCTAGTGAACAAATATCTTATATGATTTTGTTAAATACTAAATTGAAGGTAAATTTACGTCTAGTTCTGTCGCCATATCTTAATGAATTTATATAGGGTAAGGAGTCCGCATCTATAATAAAACTCCGCAATCAGTTTCAGACTTGTTCTTTCAACGGTTGAAGTTATACTGTTATTTCTTGTTCGTTCAGTAGAAAATTTCTTGATAGCGAATATATTACTATGAGATGTTTAGTACTGTTATAAGTGGTTCAGGGTTTTAATTTCTCATCGGGAATATTATTGGTTATTCAATATCTATGAAATTCTAAAATTTTAACTATATTATTTACTTAATTAAAAATCTTTTTTCATGCAACATACATAATAGATTTAGTACTGATTTAAGTGATTCAGGGTTCTAATTTCTCGTCGGAAATATTATTGGTTATTCAATATGTGTGATATTCTCAAAGTCAAAGTCAAAGTCAAATAATTTTATTCAAAATAAGAAGTTACAAGCTTCATTTTTTAAACGTCAAATAATTTACCACCGGTTCACTAAATTTAATGCCTCAGACCTGAGAAGAACCGGCGCAAGAAACTCAGCGGGACTATTTTTTTTTTTTTTTTTTTTATATTCGACAATGGTTTACAATTCTTTATTATTCTAAATTTTTAACTATATTATTTATTTAATTAAATATCTTTTTACATGTTTCCTATTGTGAGGACACAAATAATTAAGATTATAATAAAAAAAGAAAATCGATTTCAAAGAAAATGCACTAAAAATATATGTAATTATTACATATATCTCAAAAATTACTTATCAAATCTAACTAAATTTATATGTAACCACATCAGAAGCACTACTTATCATATAAAAAGAGCATAATCTAAATTGGTTTACTCAGTACATTATGCGGTAACACACATAAGAAAAACAGTCAAATTAATAATCTCCTGCGTTTTTGAAGTCGGTAAAAGTAAAAACCACAATAAATTTTGAAATTGCAAAAACATTTTTTATTTTAAAACCATTAGAAAACTTTCAGTTTCCATCGAACTCTAGCAAGTGCTTGTTGAAATTAAATTGAACTTGAGTATCACGACAGTATGTACAAAGCACTACCCCTATGTCGTAAACACGGACGTCAAGAAGCAATATAGCCACTGGCCTACAGTTGCCTATATACCTATTTGTGTACCTTTGTATTGGTATGCACAGGAATTTGATGACAAACAAACGGAAAGGCAAACTAGATAGATTAGTAGCCTATAGTGTATATATATGTGTGTATGTTTGTTCATGGTCGGTGCAATTGAGCGTTAAGTGCTGTAGGTAGGTAGGTTTAAGTCAATTTAGTAAGTGTGGAGCGGTTAAATTTAACTAGATTTGATGATAAACATAACTATGTATTAGCTTGGTCTCTCACAAACTTATAACGCAGCACTTATATACTTGACGGCCAATAAGATTTTCGTAAAAGGTCCAAAAATGTTTAAGCGATTTTAGGTTTAGTTTACGATAATGAGTGGGAAATCATTTATTTATTTTGCTTTTTGTGTTCAGTGGTAACACTGATTATAATGAACTATCACCTCTAAAGTTAAAGCTGTGGCTTTTATAATACTTCGGCGATCCTACCCTTGCTAGGTTATTTTCCATCTACCTTACAATACTTACAATTCCCATCAAAACAAATACTATACTACTTATGTTTATCAGCGTAATGGTGACAGATTTTAATTTTTTGGTCCCGATTTTTTTTTACGAAAACTTTTATTGTCTCAAAGTCAAGACAAGAAAAAGTGCAGTGTTGAGTCCCGTCACTGAACATGCAATATCAGGTCAGGCAAAATGGGTCAAACAGAGTGTCTTAACACTAAAACTGTATATATAAGTGAGATTATCCAAATACTAATGGAAAAATTTCAAAAGATTCTTTGAAATTTTAATTTTATATTTATCTGAAATTATAACTGACATATAGAAAACTAAGGTTTTCTTATAACTACTATTTATGTAGGTACATGTAATTCCACTTGAATGTTGAATTTATAACAATACTTTATATTATGATTTTCACTAATTTCCCGGATTCTTCGATATAAACAATAACAGCTAAGTAACTTATATAATATTCCGTTTTCCATATAAAATTTATATGCCAAGCAAAGCTCTACTAATTTAAAATTTAAATATTATTCGTAGCTTCACGCTTCATCTCGCATATCCGGGTAGTAAGGAACCTAATGTCAAGATATTCTGTTCACTCTAAAACTTTTAAAACATTGCGTGCAGACTGACTAATCTCAACGCCACATTTTTTTTATTTATTGATAAGTGGTCCTTCGCCCATGGACACTTACAACAGGAATAGTAAATGCGTTGCCGACCTTGTGTCCAGATGGGAGGGGGCGGAAACAATGTAGTGGCCGCGGCAGTTCGCCCTCGGAACCACCACATTCTAAAGAAAGGGTGGGAATAGGGAAAATCCTGGTTTATATGCCGTCGAACCAGAACACACCATTAGATATTTGGCGGTTCGTCTGTGACATGATAGTGGTCGCGAGCTAGTCGGAGGACGAACCTCCTACCACCAAACTATTGGGATATCTATTGGGATACCTTTTACGTGACGCTACCCAGCGGCGGAGGGGAATTTTATTCTAACCCCGTCCCCTCACAGGGAAAAACCACCACTGTCTTACCAGAGCTGAGAAATGAAAATAATTAAAATATAATCATGATCCCTACTGGGAATCGAACCTACGACCAAACGCGTTTACAGTCATACGCTGCGTCTGCCTGCACCACGATGGCCTCCACTATTTATTTCGAAGTGTCAAATAATATGGAAATATAAATTACTAGCAATTATCATAGAAATGTTCAAGGAAGTTCAAAACAAACACCAAATAATAGGCGTCATTAGAGGGTCACTTTTATGTTATTATATACCGATTGTTTAAAGGTCTCTGACAGGTAAACAATTAGTCAGTTGGAAACTAATTTATGTGCTATTATTTAGGATATTTGTTTTAATCAACGCCTTTATGCGGCCAAAGTTTAGTAAATACTTTAAATTTTATTTGTATTTATATGTGATACATAGAAAATAGTGTGAAGTCACTATTCTCTACTTTCCGCGCAGTTCAGAGAAATTGTGGGTGGCGGAACCGATCGCCTCGCTTTGCCTTACCATATTTGGTGGCATCGACATAAAACCCACGAACCGTATGTCCATTACGTGATGTCCCGAAACGCTATTTTATATGTAATATCTTTGAATACAGCACTTGGACAGTATACAGGTGGTGTGGGTTCAAATCCTGCCATGTTCAAATTTCTATAGGAAACACTTGATATGTTTTACTTAAGTTTAAACGTAACATTTTTAATGTATATTAATAAAAATATCTAGAATTTTATTAATATATATTTAAAATGTTAAATTAAAGAAGTTCTAAGAAACAATAATATTGTAGTTATTAGAAATAACTGTTAGAGTTCACCTACGCAAATAAAAGTAAACTATTTTATTTATGTATCAACGTACAAATAAAACCACTAAATAATTACAAATTGAATTATACATATACATTTGGTTTACGTTTCATATATCACGCTTTATCACGCATAGCAGGGTAGTCAGAGTGAACCTAGTGTTAAGACACTCCGCTCTCTTAATTGAGGCACTAAGTGCTGATTGAGGAGATCAAAGCCCATTCAATAATAACTTTGTTAAGAAAATATTAGAAATTGATCAATGTTGAGGTAATATAATAGTATTTTCTTTAGGACAAAGTTATATAAATGAAAAAAAGAAATCCTTATACATGATTTGTTAGCAACTCTAAGAACAACTTATTTTGTATACTTTCGACGTTTTATAATTACAAGAAGTTAAATTTTTCTTAGTACCCAATTACATGACAAAACATTGTCTAAAGTAAGTAATCGAAATATAAAGTCGTGTTTCCTTAACAAAGTTACTAAATACTTTATAAAATTAAATTTACGTACAATCAGATCTCCGGTAACTCTTAAGTTCAGGTAAGCCTGAGGCGATTTGTATAAAAACGAATCTTAAAAAATAGGACTAAGACAGCCTTGTCTATGTGTTTGACGTGACAGCGAAATTTTCCTAAGTCATGACAGTAAACTAACAAAAAAGGCAAAATTGAAGTTGAAGTTATAAATAAAATGTTTTTGTAAAATATGAGCTGCCTCAGGTTTTCTTACTATCGCTATTTTTTACTAGTTATAAATGAGAAATTGATATTTAACCATATAATTAAGTACTACGGAATTACGGAAATTCTAAACAAAGCGTGCGACGATAAATGCGACAAGTTGTGAGTTCGATTCCCACTCGAGAGAATGAAAATAATAAATATTTATAATGTTTAGTATTTTCATTTCTGCGCTCTGGTAACATGGTAAAGCGCGTCGTTAAGTTCCGCCGCTTAGCACGCAATGTCTTTAAGCGAAAAGTAGGAAAAGGAAATGTTAAGAGGACGGAGTGTTTTAAAAAGGTCCTTAGCTTACTATGTGCGGGATACAACGTGAAGCTAAAAAAAAGAGTAAATTCAAAACATTTAAATTAACAAATAATATTTAAAACATGAAGTTCAGGACATCCGTTCCAGCTGGGTGCAGTGACATACGCAAAGTGGCTGACAACGGTTAAAAGCGAAGAGCCATAGAACGAGCTCGATTGCATGACAATGAGAGTCCTATATCCAACAGTGGAAAGAGACATTGATGATGACGTATAATATGAATTTGGATTGTACTTTATATTTTTTATTCAAATTTTGTAAACCGTTTATGTTATTGTTAATTTTCGTTTTTTATGACAATAAAAAAAGATTATTTTTTTCATACGGTGTAGTGCCTCAGTAAAAAAATCCGGTGTAGTCAGGGAGAACCTTAAGACACGTTATTCTCCATTATCCACCCGAGATCGAGTCATTGCATGTCAATTGGTGAAACTCAACTCGCTTTATCTCATTTTCATTAGCTTCACGCTGTATCCCGCATATAGCAGGGTAGGCAGAGGGAACCTGAGAACCTAGTGTTAAGACACTCCGTTCTCTACTTTCCATCGAATTGAGACATTGCGTGCTGAGTGTTAGTCATTTTATCAGAGAAGAAAAATTAAATCATTTAAATGTGTTCATTTTTCTAGGAATCGAACCCACAATCTGACGTCAGATTGTGGGTTCGATTCCTGTTTACAGTCAGATGCTGTCCCACTGAATGTTTCAATGTAATAATTTACAATATTATAATAATAAAAATTAAATTACGTCTACACGTGGAAGGCAGTGGGTAGCTAAAGGTTGTTATGTAATCTGTGTTCCTCATAATAAATACTTGCTCGATTGAGATATTATTTTTAACGAGAAAATAATTTTAAACGTGTTCCTATCAGTTTATTTTTCTAAGTAATTTATTATTCTTTATTTTTATATATAAGGAATAATATAATTATATTTATCTATATACATATATTATGTTTGGGTTACTAAGTGACTGACAAACAACGCTCAGCCAAAACTATTGCGAACGGAAACCTGAAATTTAGCATATATGTTATGGGGAGTATAGAGGAGCACTATGAAAGGAGTTCGAAGGCAGGAAAAAAGATATTTTACGTTGTGTATGTGTATATGTATGTTTCACGTACACTTTGTTCTCTTTCAGCAATTCCATTCCCTGCTTTCTGCCGGATTGAGACATTGCGTGCTGAGTGGCGGAACTCAACGCCGCGCTTTTCCTTGTTACTATGCCCACGAAATTAAAATACTAAATATTATTTAGAATTTTCATTTACTGGGGTGGGAATCGAATCGACAACCTGTCACATTTACACGAAAGACGTCAGGCGTCTTATAATTTAGCTGATTTAAATAAATCTATCGTAAATAACTCTAAAATTTAATAACTTAAAATGCAAAACTAAATAATTAAACATAGATTTCATTAATACCGTAGTCACTACAGTTAATATTATTACTGTAGATCCAATTCTCAATATAATTGGCGTAGTTATATCCTCAATCAAATCTTGATTGGAGTCGTAAGGTATAACCACAAGTCAAGATCGGAACCTGAGGGAAATCAGACGTCATCAGACAACGTTGATTCAATCTAGTTAAGCATTACTATTTCGTAATGCTATTTTACTTTATTGTACTGTTGGCAAAAAAATGATTATTTTTAAGTGTTTTTATCAAATTAATCTACACTAACGGTATACCATTGATAATGAGTTTTGTATTCGGATTCCCACCCATGAAATTACTTTTTTGCTTAGATTTTTGTAAGTAAAGTCAAGGAAAGTATATATCTCACTATTTATTACCTACACATCTTAAATTAATCTTTTTATTCTATTCTTAGCTTCACGCTGTATCCTGTACGTAGCAGGTTCGGCAGTAGGAATCAAAGAACCTAGTGTTAAGACACTCCGTTCTCTTTTAAAATTTCCGTTCCCCACTTTCCACCAAATCGGGGCATATTTATTTTATTATTGTAAGTATTAAATATAAATTTTATTGCTTTGAAAGAATTCTTTCTTTATTAAAAAAAATAGCCTTTTATTATACTTTTTTTGTCAACAGTATCACCTAACTCCATACAAAATCGGCGAATGTGCAATGAAAGTGTCCAATTTGATACGGGTCAAGCCCGGGGCCAACTGTAAGGAATTCTATCTAATATGCCTATTATTCTGAATGTGAGTTCTATATTGGAGACATCTAAATTTTTCACATGTATGTATGAGAATGTGGAATATTTTTGCTAGAATATTCTTCGTAGGCTTGAAATGTAATATTTTTTACATCATGTCATAGTTGTGATGTGCCTAAGTATATGAGGTTTTTATGGATTTAGTATTTCTAATTGTTATACTGATTCTTGTATAATTTAGTTCGATAGAGTATAACGTACAATTTCACTACCTAATAAATATCTAAATCGGCGAATATAAAGAATTGACTTACAAATCACTCATGACATTCGCGAGATGTGGAAGATCATTTAAAGTAATAATATTATATACATAGCCTAATATGAGGTAGGCTTTAGATAAGCATACAGGTTACAAAAAAATATCATAATTGACACCATATAGCTAAAATAAAATATGTATTGTTGTTAGCTTTGAATGCTCGTTTCAAAAATTTATTTCATGAAATAATTTCTCGAAACTTCAGATTTCTTCTTTTACATATTAAACCGTGAAATTAATTTCTTTCCATTCATTGATTTAATAAATAAAAAATGAATTTGAATGAATTCTACAAAGTACGGAACATTTACGATTATAATATATATGGTTAATTTAATAAAAATAAAACGCTTATACCTACCTCCTACGTCCCACATTAAATATTTTCTTAATAACTGAAACAGAGCAAAATTTTCCTTGAACGTGTCTTTAAAAATCATTTTACCGTTAGAACAAACCTTTTAAAAAATACACAAAAAAAATATTATCTTCTCGTGTTTAAAAGGGAGTTCTATTTTCGTTAGAGCCTGTAATATTTCATTCCGCTCGTCGGAGTGTATAAAAATAATTGTACCTCACTGACGTTCTAGCTTTTGATTTGTCAGGGATCTTGTACATCAAAGTGATATTGTGAAAAAAGTATATTAAAACATGCTTTACGTAACAATGAGCATCGCTAGATTAAAACCAACGTTCCGGAGAGGGAAGTTGGCGTAAAACCGTCTCAAAATGATTACATTTTTTAATTAACTGCATGCATGCCTCTTAGCGAATAGGGTCTCGTGTTTAGACTAGTGTAGAAAAAATGGTGTAAAGCAAATTTGTTAGGTACGTTTTGGCTAGTAATATATTACTAGTTTCCCCGTTGACGCGTTAATAGCGCGTCCTAATGACTTATGTATATGCCACTGTATATAAACATAGATGTCAAACCATGGTATGTAACATTTTTTTTATTAATTTTATATATTTTTTATGTATTATTTTAAAAAGATACTATCATTCTGCACTTCTTCGCTATATAAGTGTGCCAAATTTCATTTTTCCTCCGTCCGCGAATTTTGTTAAAAGAGGTACAAAGTTTTTGTTTCACGTAATAATATATAGATAATATTTCTTAGTAAGTATGTATAAGAAATAGTTTTTTTAGAAAACATATAATTTTTTTAACGTAGCAGGATACGAATCTGAAGGTATTAGAAGTCGTCCAAGCACAATAATCACTAAGTCATACGTTCTTATCCAGCTACGAGAACTCCTTATACATTCGTTACAACTTATTTTTGTTGTTAGTATTTGTAGAAAAATCTAAAAAATATTTCTAAGATACGGATTCGAAGCCGCTACGTTCATATTTAGTATGTTTTCTATTTTTCTTACCTTTGAATATATTATAGTATTATATTTAATTGTCGGATAATTGATCGGCATCTTTTGTTTCATCGTATTAGCCTTTACGCTAAATTGGTCGAACTAGTATTAAGTGCGCAATAGAAATAATCCTCTGAATTAAATTATTATAATGCTATTAGCTCACGTATTTTGGTATGGCAGCAGGTAGAAGTGTGCTTACTTGGTAATCTAATTTAGGGATTTTATAAGTTATTACGTTTAATAAAGAATAGAATTGTTTCTAGTGTGTTTTTTAGCTTCACGCTGTATCCCGCACATAGCAGGGTAGGCAGAGGGAACCTGAGAACCTAGTGTTAAGGCACTCCGTTCTATTAAGATTCCCGTTCATCACTTTATGCCGAATGCTGATTTGTGTAACTCAACGCCGCGCTTTGCCTTGTCACCAGAGTGAGTTAATGAAATTAAATATTAATTACTACAAATGTTTGCTCATTTTAATAATTATATGTACGTTATATAATTAAACACTATATCAATAGAGGTCATCGCGGCGCAGTGGAACAGCGTCTGATTGTAACGCGATTGGCTACGGGTTCGATTCTCCCTCGGGGGAAGCTCTTCCCTAACTACCATTAGCTACCCTCGAAGTTGCTGGTTATTTCAAGTACTAATTAACATTTTTAAAATATTCGCTATATTTAAGGTAATTTTATATATATGTTAGTTGTTTTATCCGTTATTTTCCGCATTTTACGTGAAACGCAGTATCTTTATCGATCTATGAAGCCTTTATTAATAAAAAAATCAATTTAGAATACAATAATTTAAATAACATTAAATTAAATTAGATATTTCATGACAGTATGAATTGAAATAGACTGAAAAAATGAAGATAGACTGATTTGACACTCGGTCTTTTTCCAGTAAATTAATATTAAAAATATCACCAGATGACAACTTACAGTTTGAAATATAATGGTCACTAATTTAGCGCACATTTTTTTACTATTATAAGTTAACTAATGATATAAATACGAAAGTTTGTGAGAATAGATGTTTGTTAATTTTTCTCGTAAAAAACTACTGAACGGATCTAGATAAAACTTTAAAGTAATATAGCTTATACATTAGGCCATAATTTGGGTGTAAAAAAGCAATTTCGTTAGTTAGAGGGAACCTTTCGGCATTTGAGATGATGTGTGTAAAAGTGCCGGAACTCAACACCGCAGTTTATCTACCAGAGCAGATAAATGTAAAGAAAAAACATTATCCGTGTGAGAATCGAATGGTTAACTTCACGCTGTATCTCTCATATAGCACCTGAGAATCTAGTGTTAAGACACTCCGTTCTCTGACAAAAATTCCTTTTCCCACTTTCCGCCGAATTGAAGCATTGCGAATTGACAATCGAACCCACAATCTATCGCGTTATATATAAAAACTGCCTAAATGTGAAGAAAAGAGAAATATTATAAAATAAATAATTTAAATATAATATATTTAAAATATATTATTACATATTAATTTATTAATAGATAAAATTCATTAAAGCTAAGTCGCGAAGCAACGGAATAAACAAGTGTGCTCGAGATCGGATGAATAGAATATTCATGAAGGGATATTTTTATCGTTGTTTGACTATTAATATTGAGTTTATCATAAAACTTTTCTTATTAAAAATTGCAAATCAATCCCAATATATGTTAATCGATTAATTTAAAGAGCACCACTTAGAGACTAGACTTAGTACGCGTAGAGAAGAAACAAGAAAAAATTGATTTTTTTATAGCTTCACGCTGTATCCCTTTTATAGCAGGGTAGGCAGAGGGAAGCAGAGAACCTAGTGTTAAAACCCACGAAAGTGGGGGGATTCTCTTTTAATATTTCCGTTCCCCATTTTCCGCCGGATTGAGGTATTGCTTGCTGAGTTGCGGAACTCAACGCCGCGCTTTGCCTTGTTAACAGAGCGAGGAAATGAAAATCCTAAATATTATTTAAAATGTTAATTTCCTGGAGTGGGAATCGAAACCACAACCTGTCACGTTTAAAGTCGCACGCTTGTGCCTCTGTGCCACGACAGGCGTAAGATTAATTTCATGTGAAATAATGCAATGCATGTAACTTTTTTTCCTGCATAGCAGAGTAGTCAGAGACAACATAGTGTTAAGACTTACTGCTCCAATTCGAGACATTGAAAGTTAAGTGGCGGAACTCTACGCCGTTTTACCAGGCCAGAGAAATGTAAATAATTGAAATATGATAATTCCCAAGTCGGAATTGAACCTACAACCAATCACACTTCCAGTCAGACGCTCGCTGTTAAATTAATTAATATTATATTATTTTATTGTATCTAATAGTAAAATTATAGAATATTTTTATAGCGTTCACCTGATGTTTTTGTCTAGGATGATCAAGATATTGAAAAAATTATTTCATTGAATCGAATTCACAGTACACTGTGAATTCGATTCAATGAAATAATTTTTTATAATCGAATTTTTTTATAACGAATATTAAGTACACTTAATATTCGTCTAATTTACTTAATATACTCTACGTATCACAAAGTGACTTTTAAAGGTATTTTATCGATAATTTCTATTTTATATTTTGGATTAATTATTTTTTTAGTGAAATACAGTGTAAAATACTTTTTCTGAGACAGAAAAAATAAAAATCATAGAACGTAGTGTCTTAACAATACGTTCTCTGGTTCCCTCTGCATAAACTGTTATGTATGTATTACAGCGCGACGCTAAAAAAAATAAAGTTATATTCTGTTTTATTTATAGAGTAGGTATGTACTCTTACAACTTTATCCAACCCTTTTAGAACAGACGGAGTTAATTTAATAAAAGTAGAAAGTTATACTTCCGTTTTCCGCTAACTTTCATAAAACTGGGTTGCGGTTTTGTTGTCAATATTAAAACTAGCCCTATGTGGGAAATGAACTAGTGACCAGTGTAGTAAGCAATAAATACTACTAACATTAAAGTGTGAAACTTTGTAGATGTTTTTTGCTTTTTCATAAAAAAAATATAGTCAACTTTGTATTAATGTAACATATACATATATATGTATATAAAACGTCTGCGTTACTGAGTGACTAACGGACACTGGTGAAACTATTGTTCATAGGAAGTGGAAATTTGGCGTGTAGGCTTCTTGGCAAGTGTAATGGAGCATTAAGAGAGAATTCCTAGAAACTTCTATGAAAATGAAAAAAAAAGTAGTTTTGTAGTCTATGCAAACGAAGTCGCGGGGTACAGCTAGCAGCGGCGATGTGTCCATACAACTCGATTCCTACCGGCTTGCCTAACTTTTCAAAGTACAAGTATGAGACCGAAAAAAAAGCTCGCCAGTAAAATGTAGAGCTCCAAAAAACAAAGTCAAAAAAGGTGTGAGAGCTAAAAAAAATGGTCGCTAGGAAAATGTTCGGCTTAAAATTGCATAAATATATATACCGGCTTCCCTAAATATATTAGGGAAGCCGGTATATATATTTATGGCATCGGTTTCCCTTAATTTACCGGCTTGCCTAACTAAAATTTTCACCCCTCACCACTGACAGCTAGTATAGCCATAAGCAATATTACTACTGAACAATAACTTATATTTCAATCGTAGATTTAAAAAAAGTGTTATTTATTATTGTAGTTTTAAAGTGTTAAACACACACTTAGGAAACGAAATTTTTATATGTTTTCTAAAAATATCTTATTGGACCATTATACCACTATTATACCTATCTATAGGTATATAACTTTGAAATACAAAAAACAAATATGCACAAAAGGCTAAACCCGCCTACGTTAAGAAGCATTCTACATCAGCATATACCCTTGTCATGTGGGAAATGAATGTCTTCAGTAGTCTCTATACATAATCATCATATTAATATGTGAAGGAAAAATTTTGTATATCATTTTATAAAAAAAGGGCGAACAAGTAGTATGAAATTTGACAGTATTTATTTCACTTATAGATTCGAAAGATTTACCGAGTAGATATTCTTTTAAAGCGAGAAACAAGTAATAATCGGAGGGAGCAAAGTCTGAATATGAAGGTTGAGGTAGAAGGAAAAATTGTTATTTTTGCCTTATATGCGGTCTTGCGCTGTCGTGATAGGATACGACACCTTGTCGGTTCGCCAATTCTGGCCGTTTTTCTGCTATGGCGGCTTTTAATAGATCCAGTTGTTTTCAATATTTGTCAAAATTGATTGTGTTACCTAGCGGAAGAAGTCAAGTCAAATGCAGTCTTGATAATGTGCGTATCCGTTGTTGTAGGGCGGCCGCTGCGGTCTTCATCTTATTAGTCAAGATTACCATTTTTAAAATTCTTAAGCCAATTTCTGACGGTCTTAATAGTCGTAGTATCACCCCCGTAAACAGCGTAAATCTCGTATACAGTGTCTTCTACATTATTGCCTTTTTAAAATAATGAAACATAACATGGTGTAAATGTGTCTTTCGGCTCTCCATGTTAAACTGCGTAGAAAAAAATTAAAAAGAGACTATTTCACCAAAAAAATATACTTTGACAGAGTTCAGGAATGACCGAAACCGATGCCATAAACAGCTAAAACATAAGTTACATAATAATTAAAACACAGCCAGTTAATCATTCATAGTGAAACGCGTAAGAAACTTATGGGACAACCTAATATATAATCTAGTAATAACCAGATTATATAATTATATTAAATGCCTACATTTTACTTTCTAAAATTAAATTCAATATTTTACCTAAGGATTATTCATTTTCGGGTTCCTTAGATTTAAGTATCTTATACATATAGTAGAGAATGCAGAAAGTATTTATTTTTGAGATTATGTTCGATTTCGAGACTTTGTTGAATGGTGGAACTCAACGCCGTATTTTATAGTTTTGGTTACATTAGCTAGATATTTGGTTGCAAAGAGAGGAACGCAGACAGTGCAGGTGAACGTTAATGCGCATTTTAAAGGGGCTTCAAAACCTACACATTGGGTCGTAAGTCGCAGACACTCTCTAGACTCCTCTCTCTGCAACGTAATGAATCCATGGATTGCTAGAAATTTCTTCGAATAAAAGTATATTAATATTTAGCTTCCCAATATCTAAAACAAATAATTTTTATTAAAACATAATATCAGTAACAATTGAGTAATTATTCTCAAAAAAAAGTAGAAATAAAATTTAATTCAAACTAATATAATCTTGGAATTGTAATTCTGATAAAAATAGAGCTGTCGCTAGGAAGAAAGTGGAAAGTGGCAATATTTGAAGGGATCTTTAATCGATAGCCTTTTACAAATAAGTGGCGAAGTTAGATGAAATTAGATACTTGACCTTTTTCCCAGCGACTGCCACTCATTCCAACTAAATATTTTCTATCTGAGAGCTCTTAATCCTTTGAATGTTTGTAATTAAAATATGATCTGCTAATGGTGATCTAAAAAACTTATTTTTTAAGCGACTTCAAAAGGCAGTTCTTAGTTTGATCTGTATGTGTGTATGTTCGTTTGTGACTATCTGTTATATGGCGGAACCGATTTTGATGCGATTTTCAGCAAAGTATTTGTGAAACTTAGAAGAAGGTTTTAGGTTTATTATTCGGCAAAAAAATGAAGGTTCTCAATTTTATAATGTTGTTAGTGAATTTCATATGAAGTTGGTTTTAATTATTATTTACTACTTATAATCCTTTTTCTTTTTTTTAACTTCACGCTGTATCCCGCATATAGCAGGGTAGGCAGAGGGAACTTAGTGTTAGGACACTCCGTTCCCCACTTTCTGCCGAATTGAGGTCGAAGTAAATCAAGAATGATAACAAAGGTGTTAATACCTGTATACTCATGTACATAGGTGGTAACCGAATTGATTAAAACCAATGCAAGCCGAGGGCCAACACTAGTCGTGTTAATTATTTCCACGCGTACGTTTCAATACAAACACCGAGTAAATTGCAATCTAGAACAGAATTGTAATTTACTTCAAAATTGTTCACAGAATTTCATAGTAGCTTTAATGTAATATGTTTGTGGGCTTACACGTGACATTTCATGCCTATTACAAAGTTCAGTACAAAATTGTAACAGTCTGTTTTCAAATACACACATTGTAATCAACAAGTAACTGTTCGGACAGGTTTGAGCGCATATTAAATTTTATTATATATTAGTTATGATTTTATTTCCTAATTTGAAATTATGCTAATAATATGTTGAATTTAGAATTTTACGCCTGTCGCCTGTCGTGGCGCAGACGCACAAACGTGCGACAGTAAACGCGACAGGTTGTGGGTTTGATTCCCACTTCAGGAAATGTATATGTAAGTTTAGTATTTTCATTTCCTGGGTTTGGTAACAAGGCGCACGCGGCGTTGAGTTCTGCCACTCAGCACGCAATGCCTGAATTCGGTGGAAAGTGGGGATACGTTAAGCTGCAGAAATATTGACATTTTTGCGATATAACTGATAAAATTCGCAAATGTTTATGTACGTAATAACTGGAATGTTTTATATTTAAATTTAGTTTTCAACTGATTATAGGACCATGTACACATGTCTTCTACAATTAGCTTAGTGACTTGAGTTGGGTTACATAATCTAACTCCATGCTTTGGCTAACTTAGGAAACCCACCTATTTTAGGCACAAACATTTCAATTCAAATGTGAACTTACGACCCTTTTGTGTATTACACATAGAGATATATATAAGTAAGCTAGTTTTATCTTATTTATAGACGTTTAATGTTTTTTTAGCTTACCATATTTTTACCAATAGAAAGAAAAAGAGAAGAAGCCTAGTATGTAGACACTCTGTTCTCTATTTTTCGCCTGAATCCAAACATTTTTTTTCAAAATCAAAATCAAAATATTCTTTATTCAAATAGGCTATTACAAGCACTTTTGAATCGTTAATTTACAAAAGATGTTAGGAGTGTCAGTCCTAACAGAAGCTACCACCGGCTCGGAAGGCAGTTTTGCTGAGAAGAGCCGGCAAGAAATTCAACAGTTACTCTTTTCAAATAAAATTTTATAATAAATTTACAACAACGATAAGCCTCCTGAGCGAGCATCAACAGCATTTAATTCCACACATTAGCATCTGTATAGTATTCTTGGACAGAATAATATACTTTCCTTAATAATATATTTTTAATTTTGACTTTGAATTTTTCAAATGGCAAGTCTGTAATTACTTGTACATTGTGTGTTGAACGGCAGAACTTAAGGCTGTACTTTATGTTAATATAGCAAATAAATTACAATAATTTAAATATGGTCTTTTCCATGAAAAAGAATCGACGCCATAACGTAACGTGTTTAATCCTAGACACTGGTCCACTATGTCACGATGGCCTCGAAAATAGTAGTTTTTACTACAAAATATCTACAAATTACTAAATAATTTATTTAAATGTAACAAAAGACGTTTATAATACATTAGTAACCTAAACCATTGAAGCTTACTAATTTGGATACGTGAAATCTGTCACTCACGAAAGCCAATTTGGGATAGAAGACGGTGTAGTGTAGTATACAATATGTAGGTATATCGATTGTTCAACTGTTTATCTATTCTTAAACTTGCTTAGTTTATTTATGTGATACAAGAAATATATGAGTTAATTATAGCTGAATTCATTATATTGATAAGTAATTCTTTTACTTAACTAAGTGTGGATTCCTTTTTATGAAAACTAACACCTGTCGTGGCGCAGAGGCACGAGCGTGCGACTGTAAACGCGACAGGTTGTGGGTTCGATTTCCACTCCAGGAAATCGAATTTTTCATTTCCTGGGTTTGGTAACAAGGCAAAGTACGGGGTTGAGTTCCGTTACTCAGCACACAATGTCTCAATTCGGCGGAAAGTGGGGAACGGAGTGTCTTAACACTAGGTTCCCTCTGCCTACCCTGCTATATGCGGAATACACCATGTAGCGAAGTAAGATTTATGAAAACTATGCGGACGGAGACGTATGAAATTTGGCATACATATAGAGTACATAGAAAAAGGGCAGAAATCTAATACTTTTTATAATAATATACCAGAAATACTATTCCTACTACCATGTGTTTGTTATAATTTTTGGCACTTTTAAATATGTCATTTTCACGATCTGGACCGGAAGTTGTACATATGTGAAGAGCATGTGTTTTATGAAATGCGAGAGATGACTAATGAAAAAAAAAACGGAAGTTACCGAGTATTTGCAGCATTAAAAGGTTTAAAATATTATATATATTTAAATAAAAGTATAAAATCAAAATGTTATTTTTCAGTTTTGTACTGATAGTTAGGTATAAATTATTTTAACGCGTTATTTGTAAATAAGGTAGAATTATATATATATATATATATATATATATATATATATATATATATATCATTAACGAATGGTTTTATGGTAATAAATGAAGAAAGAAAATATATACCAAGAAAGGTATAAGAGTTAAAAAAAAACCATAGTGAAATTGCTGAAACAACTTAACATCCTATACCAAGCTACCTCTATGTACCGGCTTCTCTAAATATATTGGCTTCCTTAAATGTATACCGGCTTAATTTTTTTTTTAATTTTCTCCCTTCACCATCATATAAAAAAGAAGCATGAAAATTGAATCGGTGAGTGCAGAAACAACGTAAGTCCGGCTTTTCAAATTTTGCAGGAAGGAGAAAAAAGTGTATAACTTTCCTTTCTAAGCTAGTTTTAATCGATTACGATTTTTTGCATATATTGTGACTTATGTTGTTTCAGCATTCACCGATTAAATTGGGGTATCCAGTAAAAAGTTGTGCGGTAACACTTAAAAAACCAATCGATAAGCTCCTTGTTTGAGTTCAGTTAATAATAGAGAGTATTTATAATGCTTAGAAATTATTACTACCAGGTCGTTTAAGTACTAGAAGAAATAAATGGGGCCATCGTGGCGCAGTGGGACTGTATCTGGCATTGGTTGTGGTTTGGATCCCATGCAGAAGAATAAATTATATAACAATTAAATTATTTATATTTCTTGGCTCTGGTAACAAAGCGCGGTGTTGTGTTCTTCAATAAGCTATGTCTTGAATTATGGCGGAAAGTTGAGAATAGAGAGTATTAACACTAGGTTCTTGCTCACTAAGCCTGGTGTTAAGGATGAATTGATAAGCTGAAAAACAAAAACATACTTTCTATATTTTCGTATGATTGCACATAAACACAAATAATCCAATCGATCTACACTGAAGGGATCAACTCAGCAAATTATGTAATAGGGTTTCCTCGACCTAGCGAAACCCTAAAAATAATATCGTTATCTCCCTGAGTGTTCTTGCTTGGGATTAAGAAGTGTTCTTAATAGACACACCTATGACAATAGATGACGTTTGAAATATTTCTGCATTATAGGTATCCTAAGTAAAATTTCAGTGTTAACTTTTTTTTTTTGGCATAAAGTTTTCGAAACCATCGTTTTGCAGTGACACAGTAACTAACTGGAAAGGCGACTGATTGTGGATTCGATTCCCACTCGGAAGAATTATTATATTAAATTTATATTAATTTCCCCGCTCTGATAAAGAAAACGCGGCGTTAAGTTCTGCCACTTAATAAGTGATGCCATAAATTCGGGCAGAAAAAAGCGAACTAATTGTAAGACATTGCAATTAGATTCTCTCTGACTACCGTGCTAGCGGGATAAAGCGTGAAGCTACTTTTTTACTTTTCTATACGTATATTATGTAAAATTCATTTTTTTTTTATTTTATTCTTTCATGGTTCATAAATACGTTTATATGTTTTTTTTATAAAAATGTTGCTCGTATATGGTTTCCTCTGTACATTATTTCTTTTAATATTTGTGATATATATACATTTACCGGAAATTTTATTACAGGCAGAAATATTTAGTTAGCTAGAGGCTTCATTGACGTGTTAAACACACGTTCCCTTAGCAATGTATCAACATAAAAGTATATGGTACTATATACAAAAGTGAAGAGGATAATAACTATGGACTAGGTGAAAGAAGTATGCAGATACCTTTTCTTTGATTATTCTGCTAGGGATAGGGGAAACGTGAGATAAAAAAACATACATACATACATAGCTTCACGCTGTATCCCGCATATAGCAGGGTAGGCAGAGGGAACCTAGTGTTAAGACACTCCGTTCACACTTTCCGCCGAATTGAGGCCATGCGTGCTGAGTGGCGGAGCTCAACGCCGCGTTTTGCCTTGTTACCAAACCCAGGAAATGAAAATACTAAACTTTTACATTTCCTAAAGTGGGAATCGAACCCACAACCTGTCGTGTTTAATGTTGCACGTTTGTACCTCTGCGCCACGACAGGCGCAGGAAATATAAAATATTATACTAATTGACGTCTATGAGTAAGGCTCTTAGTGATTTTCTTTCCAAAATTGCGCTAGAAGTAAGTAAGCATAGTGCATTATAATTTTTCTCATCGTCAAGTTTTAAAAAGTAGTTATTTCTACACTTTATCGGAGAAGTTTAAAAATAAAAGTTGCGGCTCTTCGCTTTGTTTACAAAAGCTTTTAATTTAAAAAGCCTCAAGCTGTCTACTACACTTTTAATTAGCGTATCGATTTTAAATTAGAATAAATATAATTCGATTTAAGTTTACAATGTTTGTTGCTCAGGGGGATATATGTGCATATGTATGTGTGTTGGTTATATATATAATGTTCTCGCTGTATCTCGTGCACAGCGAGGGAGGCAGAGGGAACCTGAAAACCTAGTGTTAAGACCATTCGTTCTCTTGAGATTTCCTTTGTTGATCTTCTTTTTTTGCAAATTCACTCCCATTTTTTTCAAATTATTTATTGTCATTTACAAAAGGTAAACCTGTGGGTACCAGCGTATATGGACGCCTCGCTACTGATGGCTAGTGCTTCTAATGTTGGGCAATTTAAATATCGTTAAGATGAGTAGTTTTTGAGATATTCGTAATAATTTTACTTCTTGGTGCATTTTTTTAAATAATCTGTTTTCTTTTCTTGTTAAAATTTCAATTATAGTATGTAAAGCATCACACTGGAGTGAAGCCAAGTAATGTCGTTAGTAAATAACATTTGTAAATAGCTTGTTTCTTTTTCATTTGATTCCGAGAATTTTTCGCATAAATATATTGCCAATATCTAGTTTAATTGGTCCTTTCACAAACTGAAAGCATTTAAATGTAAATAAAATATATTGTTGACTTGTATTTTCATCCATTAATAGACGTCTGACAAAGACATGTATTGTTAATGTATACTACGAAACTAGAATTCTCACCTTTATATTCAGTTTAACGCGTTTGAACAAAATAATAATTATTCCCTTATATTTGAATGAAACTATTTTATCCAGATTTTGGACGATATTTTTGACTGTCTTCGAAAAATAGTCTGATTCTTTTTTATATGATAGCTGGTGCTTCTCTTGTGGTTTTGAGTTCTTCTGGTAGTTTTTGAGTTATTTGTAACAAGTGTACTTTTTATTGCATTTTATTTAAAGTCATTTCTTCTTTTTTCTTAATTATAAAATTAAGTTATACATACGTAATTAATGTGAGAGGTCATATTTTTTATGATTGAAATATTGGGATTTCTAAGATACATACATAGCTTCACGCTATATCCCGCATATAGCAGTGTAGGCAGAGGGAACTTATTGTGTGAGGGAACTTATTCTCTTATTGTGAGGCATTGCGTGCTGAGTGGCAAAACTTAACGCCGCGCTTTGCCTTGTTACCAAACCCAGGAAATGAAAAATTCCATTTCCTGGAGTGGGAATCGAACCCACAACCTGTCGCGTTTACAGTCACACGCTTATGCCTCTGGCAAATACCAAAATACTCTTACTTATAAATTATACTTTATTATATGTAATAATAGCGAAAATCAAAGAGCTCATTACCAAAATACTCGATAATAATCCGTTTAAATTAGCACAATTTGTTCATATTATACATCTCTAACCTAACCTTATGAAATCCCCGCTACTGAATCTTTTTATTTATGTTTTTTTGATATCAAATACTCTAAAATATTAAGCCTACATGTGTAAATCCGGCAAAAACCAAGTATATCGATTCTAACATAGACTGAACTAACTACGAGTATTCAATATTTTTAAACCTTTTATAATTGTATTTTATAAAAATTCACGCTGTATCCCGTTGATAGCAGCATAGACAGAGGGAACCTCAAATCTAATGTTAAGATAGTCCATTCTCTTTTAATATTTCCGTACACAACTTTCTGCCGAATTGAAGTATTGCGTGCTGAGTGACGGAACTCAATACCGCGTTTTACCTCGTTACCAGCGCGAGGAAATTAAAATATTAGATATTATTTATTATAATATATATTAATTATTATATTACATATTAATTAAAGTCATGGCTTAGGAACATCCGCGAATAGACGGGAATCAAAAGCGCTGTAGATCTATTCCATGCTGCCAGGAATAGGACTGAATATGCGAAGCTGACTGCTAACCTTCGCTAGTTGGAGAGGCACTAAAAAAAAGAAGAAGAAAAATTATTATAAATGTTTAATATTTTTATTTCCTGGAGTGGGAATCGAACTCACAACCTGGCGCGCACACTAAACCGCCTCTATCTTTAACTTGGGCCTCTATTATTTTTAAAATAGCCTAAACTGCCACTCCCTTCTTTTATATTTTCTCAGGTTTGTGGCAATAATTATCAACAACTAATATATATAAATTACAACAACTTTTAACGTTTTTTTTACTATTTATGTCAAACCAATCACCCATACATCTTACACAAAAGTTAAGAACGAGACGGCATTTAAAGAAAACAATACAACATTTCAAGCATTACGTACATTAGCCGATCAAGCTATCGAGGTCGAACGTGAAAATCCATCAGCATCTGTTTTGAAGGAAAATCTTGGTTGGAGTAAAATTAAACAATGTATATGAGACAAAGAGAGTGGAGTGGTTAGACCTCGCTCTTTGTTCACTCGCCCTGGTACTGTTTCTTTTAAATTTTGATCTAATTTATGAGATGATAGCGTTTGTAATATTTTTTTTTTAGTTTTATTTTATTAGTTAATTTACTAAAAAATATTTGTAAGAGATTGCTTGAAGGAAAAAATACATTTGAAATATGTATATGTTTTTTAACGCCTGTCGTGGCGCAGAGGCACAAGCGTGCGACTGTAAACGCGACAGGTTGTAGGTTCGATTCCCACTCCAGGAATTTTTCATTTCCTGGGCTTGGTAACCAGGTAAAGCGTGGCGTTGAGTTCCGTCACTCAGTACGCGATGCCTCAATTCGGCGGAAAGTGGGGAACGGAATTGTTGTAAGAGAACAGAGTATCTCAACGCTGGTTTCTCTGGTTCCCTCTGTCTATCCTGCTATATGCGGGTTACAGCGTGAAGTTAGAAAAAAAAAAGAAAATAGTTTTTGTTTCTCCTGTTGTATTTTTGTGTGTAACTATATTCTAAATAATAACTCGTTATGAAAACAAGCCATGTTATTTGTAGATGTAGTATTATTTTACAATTTTGTGTAACGCTACAAGTTAAAGAGGAAATGCTGTATAAACATGAATTAAGTTGGCTGAATCTGGTTGTACAAGTTTAATTTTTACATACAATATATTAAATTTATCCTAAATATGTAAGAAAAATAAAAATAAATCTATTAATATACGTAATAATATAATAATACATGAAAATACTTCTATGTCATAATTAAAATAAAATAACTATCAAAATTTTAGCAAAAAAAAGAGGAAACCATCATATACATTCAAAGAAAATGTACTAAAAAGTATAACTATTACGAATAACATAAAAACTACTCGTTATATTTTAACTAAATCTAAATAAGGCTACGTCAGAAGCACTATCTATCATATAAAAAAACATCATCAAAATTGGTTCACACAGTAAAAAATACTTTTTACGTACTTCAAAAATAAATCGAATTGATAACCTTGTCCTTTTTTGAAGTCAGCTAAAAATACTTACAACTTTTTACTTATCGCTTATCACTTAAGGCACGACGTATTCCTGTGAGGCAGGAAGTATTCTCTTTAAACAACCATATAATATTGCTATTGTGTGTAACGATCATACGCCATGATGTAGACATCGCTATCGTACAATATTCTTCAATTTATCAATTATTAGGTAGTAAACATAAAATGTACCTGTCAATATAAATATAAATGATAAACGATTCATTAGGTACGTTTTATTATTGATTTAAGAGAATGTATGATACATTCTCTTCTCTCTCTAAGGTTGTGTTTCATTTAAAGCCATACGAGATTTGAGTACACAATCATAGTGATAGCCAGGAACGTCTACACATAATATTTTATGCACTATATGTATTACGAATAACTCAAAAACTACTCGTCAGATCTTAACTAAATTTAAATGGAACCACATCTAAATTAAGAGCTATCACTTAAAAATGAAACTATCAAAATTGGTTCATTCTGTAAAAAAATACGCGGTAACAAACATAAAAAATATAGATAAATTGAAGAATCTTTTGAAATCAATTGAAACTAAGAAATAGCAAATTCACGATTTATTTACTTTTCCCCCTACAGCAAAGTAGACGGAGAGAATATAGTGTTATAATACTCCGTTTTCCACTATCCTCCCAAAATTGAGATATTTATTATTTAATATTTATGCATACAGGTGCAGAGGCACAAGTGTGCAAATGTAAACGCGATAGATTGTCGGTTCTATTCCCACTCCAGGGGATGAAAATATTAAATATATTTAATAATTAACATTTAGTATTCTCATTTCCTTCCTCTTGCGTTGAGTTCCACCATTCAGTACACAATGCCCCAATTCAGCGGAAATCTTAGTAGAACGGAGTGTCTTAACACTACATTCTCAGGTTCCCTCTGCCTACCCTGTTATATGCGGGATACAGCGTGAAACTAAATAAAAATATTATATACATACAATAGATATTAATAAACCATTGTTTTAAGAATTAATGAATCGATCACGAGTAAATTATTTCAACTTTTCCTTTATTCATTTCACTTTAAAACCATCTTTTTCTTTGTGAGTCTTAAAAGTCAGATGTTCAAAGAGATGTCTTAGAGTCTCTTGTCTCATTGATTGCTGCAATTAGCTAATAGTGCTATTTTCTTCAGAAACAAAAGTTAAGAGTACATTTAGTTGCTTTAATTAATTTAAGAAATATTTCGTAATATTTTTTATAGAATAAACATATTTTTTAGAAGTTTATATTCAATTTACTTTTTTTTACTTCACGCTATATCCCACATATAGCAGGGTAGGCAGAGGGAACCTGGGAACCTAGTGTTAAGACACTCCATTCTCTTACAACAATTCCGTTCCCCACTTTCAGCTAAATTGAGGCATTGCGTGTTGAGTGGCAGAACTCAACGCCGCGCTTTGCCTTGTTACCAAACCCAGGAAATGAAAATACTAACATTTCCTGAAGTGGGAATCGAATCCACAACCTGTCGCGTTTACAGTCGCACGCTTGCGCCTCTGCGCCACAACAGGCGTTCATTTATTTTTATTTTTATAAATAAATTTCTTAAAGTGCAGTAGTTGTAATCTATCTTTTCACATACAATACATTTATTAGGTTTAGGCTCATTCCTTTCGTCCACGTTCATAATTGATCATCTTCGTCTAATAGTACATACTTGATATTACTTTGGGTATCGTGTCGGTATCTTAAGACCGTCTACAAATGTGATAATTAAGATTTTCATAAAAAAGATAACCGATTTCAAATAAGAATGCATTAAAAGTAATATTATTACGATTGACTTAAAATTACACGTCAGATCTTAACCAAATATTAAATGGGACCATAATAGAAGTACTGGCTGTCATATAAAAAAGAATCATGAAAATTATTTCCCACAATAAAAAGTTTTGCGATAACACACATAAAAAATAAAAAAAAAAACAGTCGAAAAACAGGCCTTTAGGTTTTGTAGTTCACGCAAACGAAGTTGCGAGATACAACTAGTGAAATATAAATTAAATTAAGGCAATAACCTTTAAAGTTTAACTGCAACTTGTGGTCCAGACCCGACGCGACGTCTCACTCAGGCTTAGTGTAGCGTAGCATTTCGTAGCGCTTCGTAGCACGTCACAGTTCGTAATTTAAAAGGTAGTCTGTTTAAATATTATTAATATCATAATTATATGTATCAATTTCACGTTATTTATGAAGTAATAATGATTTTTGTATAGGAAAATTTTGTAATTTAAGTATAACTAAAGACCAGACTGTCCCTAAAGATTAAACGATTATTATAATTGTAACAATATTATTAATTTTGATTTTTAGAACGTAGCAAACGAACTGACCATCTGATGGTAAGTGGTTAGCTTCGCCACTGAATACAATACTAAAAAAGTTGAAAATACGTTGCCAACCTTGAAAGTGTAGGTGTCTGTACACTCGACGCTTGAAGGACCCTAAATCGTAGCGCTCAGAGAAAACCTCAATAAGGAAGACCATTTCATAATTTATACATACTAGGACGAAAATGGATAAATTAAGCATATATTCACTCAAAAGAAAGAATCGGTTTTTTTAGCTTCACGCTGTATCCCTATGAAGCAGAGCAAGCAGAGTGAATCTGAGAACATAGTATTAAGACACTCCGTTCTCTTTTAACATTTCCGTTCCCCACTTTACGCCGAATTAAGGCAGAGCGTGCTGAGTGGCGGAACTCGACCCCGCACTTTGGCTTGTTACCAGAGCGAGGTAATGAAAACACTAAATATTATTTAGAAGTGGAGTGGGTATCGAACCCACATCCGGTCGCGTAATAGTAAAAATATACAATAAGGAAGTGTTTTATATTTGCAATTGTAACGGAATGTGATAAACATTGTACGATCTAATCTAGGGATGAACCCGGATAGATGTGGAAACCTTTTAAGTTAAAGTTAATCTTATTTACTGCATTGCCTAGTTAAATCTAATTCTATACTATTTTTAATCAGATTTTTAATCCCAATGTGAAAAAGTATAATAGAGTAAATCAGTTATGATAACAACTGCCATATAATTTAAAATTTTGTAACAATAATATTGTTCTTATTTAGTTTGCTATCTTAAAACGAAACTAGGAATTTGTGTCATAGCTTACATTTTTCAGTTAGAGGCCATCGTAGAGCAGTGAGACAGCATCTATTCGTAAGCACTAGTGGTTGTGGGTTCGATTTCGCCACTCAGGAAATTATTATATTAAAATTATTTTCATACGTAACATGGTATGGTATGAAATGTTTTACCAACGTGGGGATATGAAAATAATTTAAATATAATAATTTCCTGAGTGGCGGAATCGAACCCACAACCACTCGCATGCGCTGTGTTACGCGCGTCGATGACTTCCGCCACTCAACATGCAAGGAGTCGATTTCGGGCGGAAAGGAGTATCTTGAAACTAGGTTGTTTCTATCTACTCTGCTATGCGTATATTGCGTGAAGCTAAAGAAAAACATTACCAGCATATTATAACCAATATAAAATATTATTCGTTCAAAACATTGAATTGAAAAGTGTACTTAAATTACCTAATAATATTATGTAACTGTAAAAAATATAATATTTTACCAACTTATGTATCTTTATACAACATCCAAAAAAATATTGGGTATTTTATTTAAATAAATCAAACAAAACGTACAAATATTTTTGATTTCTCGTCTCCCTTACGCATTTGGGTGAAATACGCTCTTTTTTATCCCCGGATATTAAGCAATATTTCAAAAGGAATACATATATTTTTTTTGGACACGCTGTCAGAAACAGGGGAAAATTGTATTTAAGGAAATATTGTATGGAAAATATATAAGAAAATTACAATGAATAGATAACGTTTAACTGATTTGTATGTAATTCTATTTATACAAATTGAAAGATATAACGTCATGTTGACACTTTTATAAATACAAAGCATAAGTAAGTATAATAGCAGAAATATTTTTTGAAAATGTATAAAAAATTTAACGTTCATAAGTGTGTCATTTCACCACTTTAAAATATTAAAAATATTTAACAAATTTCTCAAATTTCTATTTTCTCTTCCCAAAGACCTCTATAGAGACAATAAAAATATATATAAGTATTTCGACGTAGGTTTTTAAGAGGCGCGGGTTCGAGATCAGCAATGTTTAACTTTTTACATACCTTGTAAAATTGTTTTTGTACTCATAAGTGTGTGATTAATACTTCAAAATATTTAAAATATTTAATTAATAATATTATCTCTTTCTAAATGATTGTTCTTACTAATAATCTTTGAGTAACAGAAATTTGTAAAAACTTCCTACAAAGATACTAACAACAAAAATAAGTTGTAACAAGCGCATAAATATTTCGACACAGTTATAATATGTATAAGGAGGTAAAATCAGAACGTTTGTACGGTGAGTGGCGCCGATTCGAGTTTAGTTGCGTTCAAATTTATATACGTTATCTAAAAATGTTTTTCTATTTCTAAGTATGTGATTAACACTTTAAGATATTACAAAAAAGTGAGAGAGGGTACAACTATTAAAAATTCTCACACTGACATTTTTATACGATACATACGACGACAACAAGAAGAGAAAAACAACACAATAAATATTTTCTTTGGCCATTAAAATTCATTCAATTCTAAAACACGTAGTGTGCTTAATTTATTTCCATCGGTATAAGCTAACAAACTTTGTGCTAGAAATCAACGTTTTCCCTTTGCTGTGTCTGATGAAGTGGCAAATCTCTAAATTGACTGCGCTGTGGTTCTTCCGCATACATTCTCGTATAAATAACACTAGACACGTGATCGGCTTCCCAAAGTATTCTACATTATTTGAAAACTGTCGGCGCTTTTGTACAAATAATGCTTTATTGCAGTTTTTTTATTGGATTTCATTTTATTATGTAATTTTATAGAGTTTTGAGTAAAATTTAAAATAGTTAAATTATATATTTTTATGTTAGTACGTTAAAAAGAAACTTAGGACCCCTTTTTATGAAAATTATGCGAACAGAAGAATATGATAATTGGCATACATAATAGTGTACATGGAGAAAAAGTGCAGAAATCATTATTTTTTAGAATACTCAATGAACTGAAGTAATGAGAAATACATTAAAATAATTAAATAAATATTACTAATACTAGTGACACGTTGCCAAGGAAACCTATATTTTACGTGCGACTCTCAACGCGACAGGTTGTGGGTTCGATTCCCACTCCAGGAAATGGAATTTTTCATTTCCTGGGTTTGTTAAAAAGGCAAAGTGCGGCGTTGAATTCCGCCACTCAGCACGCAATGCCTCAATTCGGCGGAAAGTGGGGAACAGAGTGTCTTAACACTAGGTTCCCTCTGCCTACCCTGCTATATGCGGGATACAGCGTGAAGCTATGTATGTATGTATGTATGTATACTTTATTTTTCATCATATATATAGAAAAAAATAATTTCTTGACATCGTGTCACGATGGCCTCACATTTTATGATGTATGAAGAAAACACCAGAAAGCTACTTAAAGCCTACATTGAGGTCAAATGAAAAAGCATTTAAAGAGATTAAGAAAAACCATCTATTCTGAGGAGGAAGTACTTAAGATTATTTAGAGAGAAAATAAAATATGATTTTATTATGTAATAAGCGTGTCCATACGTTTTATATTCTGTTTGTACATATACATATGTGAAAATGGAAAATTTGCTTTAATATACTAAGCCAACCTGCTTTAAATAAGCAGAACAAAATGTTTTTTATGGTTCTATAAAGGCGCTTAAGTATCTTTGTACTGGGTTTACCCAGTTTCACGCTTATCTATATATGGAAATCAATATATATATAATTTAAATTATCGAGGCAATTGTAACGCAGCGGGACAACATATGGCTGTAAACGCAAGTGTTTATGGGATCTATTTTCACTCGGTGGAAAATTTTATAATTTTCCCACACTTATAAAACAAAACACGGCGTTGAGTTCCGCCGCTCACAGGGCATGTCTTGATTGTGAGCTGAAAGTGGGCAACATAATATTTTGATATTAGGTTCTCTCTGATTTTCCTGCTATACAGAAAAAATGTGAGGGTGAAAAAAAAAATCACGTAAAAAGCATGAGGACCCCCCGGAGGGCATCCATGAAGAGGTTAATGACTGTGGACGAGGCGAAAGAGGTATGCAGGGACCATAGTACATATTTATTTTGTTCATTTAATATAAGTTTTATGGCTTATTTAATAAATGTTATAATTTTGCTCTCCTTCTCTGTATAAACTATAAGTGTGCCAAATTTCATGCTCCTCCGTCCTCGTAATTTTCGTAAAAAGGGGTTCAAAGTTTTTGCTTCACGTTTTTATATATATACAGATATTACAGTTTCCATTAGAACAATAAAAATAAAATAATAATGAGTCTGATTGTAAACACTGTAGGATGTTTATTTGATCCCTATTCGAGGGAATGATTATGTTAAAATTATTTTACTTATTCTAGTAAAACAAAGGACAGCAATGAGTTCCGGCACTCACGCTACACGCTATGACTCGAATTCGGCGCGGAAAGCAAGCGGCTAACGGACTGTCCTAACGCTAGGTTCTCTTTGACCTCCCTGCAGTGGCGAGGGGTGAAAATTTTAGTTAGGTAAGCCGTTAAATTTAGAGAAGCCGACGTATAATTTGGGGCAGCTAGTACATATTATTTAGGGAAGCCGGTTATTTTCAGAGAAGCCGGTATATTTAGGGAAGCCGGTACAGGATGTGAAAGTATTTAGTCATTTCACTATCTAATTTTAGCGATGTCCTTTTTTTAACGTCTTTAAGATGTCAGAGCTCGTTTTTTTGCAATTTATGCTCAATATTTTCCTGGCGACCTTTTTTTTTAGCTCTCATAGTTGTACTTTGAAACATTAGGCAAGCTGGTGGGAACCGTGTTGTGTGGACGCCTTGCCACTGCTACCCTGCTAAGCTAGATAAAACGTGAAACTGTTTTTTTTTTAAAATACTCTTGACTATAAATTAGTTGCACTGCTCTTTAAAGTATTTTTTTGAGGTACTACAAACATCGTAAAGTAAAACACCATACATTCAACACACGAGAAAACATATTTTCGTGTACATTTTAATAATTAAATACGTCTCGACTCCTCACTTCAAATATTTAACTTTTAATGCAATATTTTCATACTGTTAAAAGTTTTAATCAAAATGAAGAGAATGGTATATGCTTTGTACTTGATATATATTAAGCTCTGTTATTACTTAGTTCTTACAGTTCTTTCTAAACATGTATTAAGAGATTGAGATTCTGGATTAATGTCACTTTTTGTCTCATAGAAACTAGATATCACAAATTTGTATGATAAATTAAGTATGATTTTTTTAAATTTTTTGATATTTTTAACTGACTTCCGACCGACCGAACCAATATTGGTGATCCTTTTTTTATGATAGCTAATGCTTTTATATGGTTCCATTTAAATTAAGTTAAGATCTGATGAGCAGTTTTTGAGTTATTCGTAATATTGTAACTTCTATGTGAATTTTATTTGAAGAAGGACTGTCTATACCGCCAAGGATAAAGCGTGAAGCTATGTACATAAAGAGGTAAGAACGCACTTGTGATATCTAAAAAACGCTTGAGAATAGTCTAAAATACTGAACGTCGGCTTGAGCCCGTTCAAATGTGTACGTTAGTTAGTGGTTAGAGCGCTTGTATAATTTCCTAGAGACGCATATTCGAGGGCCGATACGTTCAAATTTTTATATGTTTTCTAAAAATATTTTTTTAGGTTTACTTCTTCTACATTTAATAACTTAACACCACGCTATGTCTTATTAAACCAGCTGTAATGAGAATCGAATCCACAACCATTGTTTATATAATGAAATGCCACCCCACTGCGCCACTAAGGTGTCATTTTACAAAGCAGTTCTTAACCATAATAAAAAGGGCGTATAATTTTTTATTCCGATTTAAAGTATAGTTAAGAGTACATCTACGAAATGTTTCAGACTTCTTACTTTGTGCGACCAGTACTTCACTTTTATTTTTAAACGTCTAGGCTATTATAAAAAAAGCTCTTAAAGCTGTTTACACTAAGTTGCTAGCTTTTGATGCTCTTTATGTAGATGATTTTAATTTTTAAGCTTCACTATGTGTGTAATTAAGTTTTTACATGTATGAACGCAAAATGCAAGTTCAATGTTAATATTTTGATATAAAAAAAACTTAAAGATGACGTTCACATCCATTCAGGGTTATATCTGTTTTGCTTTCTGAAATAAAAAAAAATATACATACATGCATAGCTTCACGCTGTATCCCGCATATTGCAGGGTAGGCAAAAGTAACCTAGTGTTAAGACACTCCGTCCCCAACTTTCCGCTGAATTGAGGCATTGCATACTGAGAGGCGGAACTCAACGCCATGCTTTGCCTTGTTACCAAACTCAGGAAATGAAAATACGAAACTCTACATTTCCGGGAGTGGGAATCGAATCCACCGCCTGTCGTGTTTACAGTCGCACGGTTGTGACTCTGCGCCGCGACAGGCGTTTTTGTAACTTAAGTAAAAAATAAAAACATTTAAAATTTAAAAATTGTATATGAAATTTTATTACATACACATTCAAGTTTGAATAAGGAAGATTTCATTTCAATATAACGTCAATGCCGAGGTATGGAGGAAAACGTAAGCGCGTGGAGGCGTATAGGACGCGGGAGCCGAGTTTACGTTACAAAATGAATTTCATATTATAAAAAAACAACGTAAAAGGCCTCATTTTAAATATGTTTAAGCCCTTACGTTGAATAAGTAAAAAAATATGAAAGCTTATCAATATTTATGCTAACATATAGTGATATCATCTGGGTTTGCTTGCGTTTTATGTAAATAAACATACATAGCTTCACACTGTATCCCGCATATAGCAGGGTAGGCAGAGGAAATCTAGTGTTAAGACACTCCCTTCCCCACTTTCCGCCGAATTGAGGCATTGCGTGCTGAGTGGCGGAACTCAACGCCGCGCTTTGCCTTTGTTACCTAACCCAGGAAATGAAAAATTTCATTGTAAGTCAAAGAAATCCTTATTATTCATAATAAGGTAAACTTATTTTTTGAGGGCATCGTGGCGCAGTGTGACAACATATGACTGTCACCGCTATTGATTATGAGTTCGATTCTCACTCGGGGGAACATTTACAAATATATTTAAATTAATTTAATTTGTCCACTTTGATAAAGTTTGAGTTCAACTCAAGTTCTGGCGTTTAACAAGAAATATTTAGGCGGAAAGCAAAGAACGGAGTGTCTTGACACTATTTCAAGCTGAGCAAGTGTAGCTTCTATTATGAGCGACAATTTCTAAATGACATCAGTAAAACTTATAACATCAGTTAAGATACATAAATGAGTTATTTAAGAAACTAAACATTTAGTCCCAAAACTAAGAGAGCTAACAACTTTATATACAAATAATTAAACACATAAAAGCATTTAATGTTTACAATTTAAACTAGAAAATAGCACTTAGAAGTAATATAAACAAACAGTATCGGCGTCCGCATCGTCGTTTGCGGTAAATACCAATTTATTTGCACGTAAAATTGCATTGTGCATCGATACTAGGCTCTGTAGTGGCAATATTCCTATACATCTGGGGTAAGCTCATAATCAGAGTATCAAGTAGGGAAATGGAGTAAAAACTCCGATAGTATGGTAAGCACGTGGAAAATTATGTCGGTTTTTTATAGTTCTATGCCGCGACTTTGTTTGCGTGGATTATAAAACCTAAAATAACGCTTTGTCACGTAGAAATTTCTAGAAATTCTCTCTTAATACTCAAGTAAGTACTACACTCCCCAAGGAGCCTACGTACCAAATTTCAGCTTTCTATGGTCAGTAGTTTCTGTATGTTGTCTGTTGGCCACTTAGCAACCCAAGCGCTATATGAAAGATTAGATACTAATTGTTATATTATGTCCAACACAATTTATTTGATAACCTTTGTTTCAATGTGATGTAGAAGCTATATATCTGTAATGTTCCATTTAAATTCGTTTAGTAGTTTTTGTATTATGGAGTTTCAAACATCTATAACTTTATATTCATAAGCTTTGGCTTTAGCTTGCTAATATCAAAAATACTATAATGACCAAGAATACTATAATGATGTCAATGTGTGGAATTAAATGCTGTTGACGCTCACCCGGGAGGCTATCATAGTTGTATATTTATTGTTAAAACTTCCGAGTCGGTGGTGGCTTCCGTTAGGACTGACACGACTGACACCTTTGTAAATTGACGATTCGAAAGTGCTTGGAATAGCGAATATTTTGATTTAAATTTTGATTTTAAAAAGATTTTTCCGTTATTTTAGTGGGTGGCTGACAACATCCAGCCGAAACTATTGGAATGTGGTATGTAACATTTACTAATCAACTAATATTATACATAGTTAAGAAGTGACTGTAAAAGATTGCTCGCGTTGCTTGCCAATCTCCACTTAACATAATCAAAAAAAAAAAATTAATATTCAGTTAACATGTGATTTCGTCAATAGTTCTGTTAATCACCACCCGCAATAGCATTTACATATAATATATATGTATGTAATATTTGCCTGCCTGCTGTATTAGGCACTAGGCTTTTGATAGCTTATTAACTAAATTTATGACCAAATTTTAGCTATGTGCCTATATGCTATGTTAAGGTCATCGCAGCGCAGTGGGCTTCGAATTCGATCCCCACTTTGGGATTTTTTTCAAATTATTTCATTTCGTCGTTCGCTAAAAACAAATCACGGCGTTGGGTTTACCACTCAATACGCAATGTTTTGTTTTCAAGCAATGTAACATTATTTATTCCCTATCTATATGAAATTATGAGTAAAATTTCTAGTAATTAATCATACAAATTCAACTTTGTATGTGAGATATGCTGAATATTAAATTAGAACAAACATAATTAAACATTCGGCCCCATTTGCTTTGACTTTTGAAATTGTCGTAAGAGGATTTAATACTGCCAAGTAATAATTTTTGAAGTTGAAAACGTACATTTACGATTTTAGTATTATTGTATGTACGTTTAGTTACAGGCATCTAATGACTTAACCCGCATAGCAGGGTAGTTAGAGGGAAGCAAGTGTTAAGACACTCACATAGTGTTAAGACACACAGTCCGCCGCTTTCCGCCTAAATTTAAAATATTTTATGTGGTGGAACTCAAATATTTAGTTACGTCGATATGTTATAAAATAATAATTAAAACACATTGTTAGTCTTTGTTTTTCTTTCTATATTAGTCATTTTCATTTAATACCCATATTGAGTGGGTTGAAAGAATAGTTAATCCACAATTTTATTAAGGCGTCCATTTTATATTAACAAAAATATTGATTATTTATAAATACATTGTTATAGGAACAAAAGTTACATTTCATTCTAGCTTGTATTAATGACAAAAGTTATTTATAAAGTACTTAGACTTAGTCTTGTTGACAGACTGAGTTGAGTAGTAATAGTTGCGGTCATTAGCTTCACGCTGTATCCCGCATATAGCAAGGTAGGCAGAGAGCACCTAGTGTTAAGACACTCCGTTCCCCACTTTCCGCCAAATTAAGGCATTGCGTGCTTAGTGGCGGAACTCAACGCCGCGCTTTACCTTGTTACCAAACCCAGGAAATGAAAAATCTCATTTCCTGGAGTGGGAATCGAACTCACAACCTGTCGCGTTTACTGTAGCACGCTTGTGCCTTTGCGCCACGACAAGCGTCAAATTAAAATCATAATACAAAATATATATAATATTCTTAGAATGCTGTAAAAACTTTGGCAACAGTTATCACATCTATACTAATATTTATAAATGGTAAATTGTGTTTGTTTGTCCTTATTTTACATTGCAACGAAACGATGTTATGTAATGATAATTTGAGTGAAAAAAACGGCTTAAAAGTTACTTAATTTTTTACTGCGGTAAGACATATCATTCCTATAGGAAGATCCATAACCGTGCTATTATGAAGGCATCATTCATGCGTCACATATCATGAAGCAGATTTACGCTTTATCTAGCATAACAAGGTAGTCTGAGAAAACGTAGTGTTAAGACACTCCATTCGCCGCTTTCCGTCCGAATTCAATATATTGCGTGTAAAGTAGCGGAACTCAACGCCGCTCTTTATCTGAAAAAAATAATAATACCCAATTTTGTGAACAACTCGCACTCTTTCTGTGAATTCCCATTGACTAAGAGAACGAAGCCGCGAGTAATAGTTAGTTATCATATAAAAAATCAACAAGCTAAACTAGCAATTTGTTGGTGAAATAAATTGGATAAGCAATTTATCAAATTAATCCGTTTTTTCAGATAAGCTTTAAGAAATTTATAGGCCTCGGAAACTTTAGAATTGCTTCGCGCAACCAAACATTAGACAGGGAAGTCAAATTATGTTTTTACATACAGCTATAGGATAAATATATTAATTTTTAACCGATTTTAAAAAAGGAGGAGGTTCTCAATTTAACTGTATTTTTTATTTATGTTACTGCATAAGCCTTTATTGAGTGAACCAATTTTGATGATGCTATTGTTATAAGATAGTTAGTACGTTTGATGTGGTCTCATTTGAACTTAATTAAGATCTGAAGTACTTTTTGAGTTATTCGTAATATTGTTATTTTTATTGCATTTTATTTAACGTCGGTTTTTCCTAAGAAAAGTATTTCGAACACAACACTTACAGTATCAAAAATCCAATAATTTTTATTAACATATATTAGGCCTCGATGGTATACTGGGATAGCTTCTAAATGTACACGTGATACTTGTGGGTTCGGTCCACTTAAGGGGTAAGGATTGTATTTAAATAATTTTAATTTCTTCACGGTTGTAGTACACGGGTTTACAATTAGTAGACAAAAAGCGACGTTGAGTTCCGTTCTTAACAAATAATGTTCTTAACAAATGACGTAGAGAGAGGTTTATAGTTTAAAACAATGTCCTAAGTCTATTTCGAACAAAAACTTCCATAGCGCATTGCGTTGAGATGATATATATTACCAATAATAATAGCTTCTAGTACACATAGAGCTCAAATTACGTTCACCCCAGTCAATATAATGATTTACAAATTAAATGCGACAACGGACAGTGGAAATAAAATTTACATTACCAACTTCAGATTTGCATAAATCATGTCCTGATATCGAATAAAGATTGCTGGGAAACAAGAAATAAATTATTCAAATTACAATTTGACACTCGTCCGCGTCCACGTCCACGTAGCGCTCAACTTTGCACATCGTATAGCTTCTCTAATTAATTTAAACTTAATTGTTGGTTTAATTTTCATTGAATTTACAGAATATTTACATATATGTCTGTCGTGGCGCAGAGGCACGAGACTGCGACTGTAAAGCGACAGATTGTGGGTTTGATTCCCACTCCAAAAAAAAGCGCGGCGTTGACTTCCACCACTCAACACGCAATGCCTCAATCTGGAGGAACGGTAACGGATTTGTGTAAGAGAACGGAGTGTCTTAACACTATATATATATATAAAATATAATTCGGATTTTAACAGGAAAAGGAAACCGACTTAAAAAAAAATGCACTAAAAAGTACAGTACAATTATCAGAAGCACTATTTATCATATAAAAATTGGTTCACCCCGTCATAGACCTATTTACTATCTCTTTTTTTTAAGTCCGTTCAAAATTCAACATCAATTTATTTACTTTACTTAACGTATTGTATTCACTGCGCCACGACGAGGCCAGTGTGTGACTGAAAACGCGGTGGTTATGGAATCAATGCTCTCGGAAGAATGATTATACTTCAATTGTTTTCATTTCCCCACTCTAGTGAGACCAATTGTGGCTCTGAATTTCACCACTCAGAATGGAAAGTCTTGAATTTGAGCGGAAAGTGGAGAACGGAGTGTCTTGACATTACGGTCTCTGACAATCGTGCTACGTAGAAAAAACCTAAAGTTGCGAAAAATATTACATTTCTTAACAGATAAAATACTATCAATATAAGTATGCAATGCCTCAATTGGGCGGAAAGTGGGGAACGGAGTGTCTTAACACTAGGTTCCCTCTGCCTACCCTGCTATATGCGGGATACAGCGTGAAGCTAAGTATGTAACTATATAAGTAACAATAATATTCACATAAAACTAATATATAAACCACACTAAAGTTTTTTAAATCATACCTATTATAACGGCATGCCACATTTTTACGATTCGTTGTTGTAAAAGCATTAATACCTTTTCGCGTAATGACTTTCTAAGCTGTGTTCAAGTTTAATTACTCTATTAGCAACTTTTTTATTTAACAAGTATAAATTTCAAAATGGTACTAATGTGAGGAAGTTCAATATTTATTCAAATAATTTAACTTTACACTTATTTATAGTATAGGCATTTAAATAAATTATTAAGTAGAGACTATCTTAAACACGATTGTTAATGGGTTCGATTCCCACTCGGGGAATAAGAATATTAATTTCATCCCTCCCCTCTAGTAAGACAAAGCATGACGTTGAGTTTCGCCACTTAACACGCAATATCTTGAGCGGCGAAAAGCAGCGAACGGGGTGTCTTGACACTAGCTTTAATATGAAAAAAAAAAAGAATCGTCAAAATTGATTCATTCAGTAAAAGTAACACATATAAAAAAATACAGTCGATTTGTTGATGCGTAAACTGATGATGATGATGAGATGATGTGATTGGGATTTTTACAAAAATCCGCTAAATAACAAACCCTTGGAAAAGAATATCTGTTTTAACAAATTAATCAATGTTAAGTGTACCTCATGGACCTGAATTGGTAAGCAAAGAGATTCTGAAGACATATCACTTAAACCTTCCTATTTTCTATCGATATCAAAAAATAATATATAGCATATTTATTAAGCTTAGTAATTGAGTATACCACTCCGTACGCAATGCCTCAATTCGGCGGAAAGTGGGAACGGAAATGTTAACAAAACGGAGTGTCTTAACACTAGGTTCTTAGGTTCCCTCTGCCTACCCTACTATGTGCGGGATACAGCGTGAAGCTAAAAAAAATATATTTATTAAGCTGTACCACATTTTTCAGTGCGCATGTTTAGACCATTCTGCATGTGACGTTCCAAGTTTAAATCCAGTAGCTTACCGACCGCCGTGCTGAATGGACGTGTTCTGTGTAACAGAGTTTAAGTTAGTTGGACTTTATGTGCGTGTATGATCTTGTGCTTTTATGGATTTGATACGGTAAGGAGATTTTTGTAATTTATGTATTTTTAATTAAAAAAAAATGTAAGAAAAGTTTTTTTGGACAATTCGTGAGTTAGTTTAATATGTGAAAAGTTAAATTTATGCTAATTGTTTATATATTCTTTATATTTTTCAATGTTTTTAAAAATTATATGATTTTTTAGTTGTATTTGTTGCCTGAGTATTAAAAACATTGATTATTTATAACAATAGTAATATAACATTAATTAGGTATTTCAATTAAGCTAAGCTTTTATTCAATTTCCATTATACCTATTCAAAACAGGAAATTATATTATATAATATGAAAAGTGATTACTTTTAACCGATTTTAAAATCGGAGGAGGTTTTCCAATCGACTGTATTTTTTATGGGTTACCGCATATTTTTTTATATATTTTTTTTATGGTAGCTAGTGATTCTGGTGGGACCACCATTTTAATTTAATTAAAATCTGACAAGTAATTTGTGAGTTATTCGTAATTATTTTAAACTTTTTAGTACATTTTTAATTACAAGGTAAAGCGCGGCGTTGAGTTCCGCTACTCAACACGCAATGCCTCAATCTGGCGGAAAGTGGGGAACGGATTTGTTGAAAGAGAACATAGTGTCTTAACACTAGGTTCTCTGGTTCCCTCTGCCTACCCTGCTATATGCGGGATACTGCGTGAAGTTAATTGAAATCGGTTTCTTTTTTATTAAAATATTAATTATTGATTGATATAATTATTTAAATATAAGCCATTAAAATGTAAACGATCCCATAACTTTACTTATACATATAATATAATATCTGAAATAAATCCTCATTTAGCGTGACCGAAAATGTTAAATAAACGGTACGCCAAATGATAAATTGTTCCTTTAAGGAAATACGGTGTCTAACATTACATTTGAAATGAAATTAATTATAATTTTTTTTTTTATATGTTTTGTTTTTTTTTTTAATTGAAAGATAGATTTAGTGACTAGGCTTTATGATATTTTTGTAATACACAATAATGTGACCAAGATATAATTGATAGAAGAACCTATTATATATTTTTAATCAATTTAAAAAAGGGATGAGACTCGCTATTCTTTTTTTTTTTTAACTTCACGCTGGAACCCGCATTAAGCAGGGTAGGCAGAGGGAACCAGAGAACCTAGTGTTAAGACACTCCAATCTTTTTCAACAATTCCGTTCCCCAATTTATTTTTTTCCAATTCGCTATTCGACAGTATTTTTTTATTAGTGTTACCAATAACTTTTCAATGGATGAACTCATTTTCATGATTCTTTATTTAAATGATACCTAGTGCTATCATATTTAAATTAGATAAGATCTGATGGGTGTTTTTGAGTTATTCGTAATAATTTTACTGTATAGAGCGTTTTGCTTCAAATTGGTTGTCTTTTTTTAAATCTTAAATATATTTTTAATCGTAATGAATATATAAGTATATATGCATTATACAATATACATATCGACAACTTTATATGGAAAAACAAAAAAATATTAAAATATTCCTCTTTGACCTTGGTAATCCTGAACCTGAGTATAAATGAATATTTGTTACTCTTTCAAGCAGAAACTATTAAACAAATCTAATTAAAACAATAAAGTAATATGATTTATACACCAGAATAACACATAGGGTACAATAAAATATTTTGTGTTATTTGGCAGTACTGTAAGGATAAGTAACGAGTTTTAGTAAAAAAAAATATTCTGGAGTTACTAATGGAGTGCTATATTTTTTCTTATAATTTATTCAAATATGACAAATGTATATTTAATCCACTTTCGGTTCTCAATTCGATATTATTATATATTTTTTTTTATGTGTATAATCGCGTTGATTTTCACTGGAGATTTTTAAATTTTCCCTATGGGGGGACGGGTTTAGAATATAATTCCCCTCCGCCGCTGGGTAGCGTCCCGTAAGAGGCGGGTATCCCAGTAGTTTGGTGGTAGAAGGTTCATCCTCCATCTGGCTCGCGACCACTCTCATGTCAAAGACGAACCGCCAAATATCTTATGATGTGTTCCAGTTCGATGGCATGTAAGCCAGGTTTTCCCCTTTCCCACTCATCCTTTCTCCAAAATGTGGTGGTTCCGATAGCGGACTACTACATTATCCTCCCCTTCCATCTGTATCCTCTAGGTTGGCAACGCATCTACAACATCTCTGGTGGTATACATGTTCATGGGCGAAGGTAACCACTTACCTTCAGGTGGTCCTTCTGCTCGTTTCCCAACCGTTATCCATAAAAAAAAAGACTGTGTGAATCAATTTTGATGATTCTTTTTTTTAATGATAGCTATATAAGCTAGATATTTCTGATGTACTCCCCTTTAAGTTAGTCCAATTCCGACGAGTTTTTAAATTATTCGTAATTTTTTCTTTTTTGGTATGTTTTTTTTTTTTACTTGTGTATTCGCTGTATCCAGCACAGAGCAGCGAAGGCAGAGGGAACCAGAGAGCCTAGTGTTAAGACACTCCATTTTCCTTTAACATTTCTGTATCTCACTTTTTTTGTTAAACTTTTAATTATTATTATTGACGCCTGTCGTGGCGGACGGACACAAGCGAGTGATTGTAAACGCGACAGATCGTAGGTTCAATTCCCACTCTAGTAAATGAAAATATTAAATAAAATTTTCTTACTTTCATTTCCTCGTTCTGATGACAATGCAAAACGCGGCGTTATGTTCCACCACTCAGAACGCAATTCCTCATTTCGCCAGAAAGTGGGGAAGGAAGTGTTAAAAGAGAACGGAGTGTCCTAACACTAGGTTCTCTTGTTCCCTCATATTACCCTGTTATGTGCGGAATACATCGTGAATATATTTTTAAATAATAAAAATATAAGCTTGAAGCATATGATAATAATAAAAAGCTTGACCTTTTCTACCTTAATGTAGGTGCTAGTTAGCTATCTAGGTTCAACACACATGAGTCATAAGTTTCCAAGGTTTTCACGGAAATGGATCGTTTGATATTTTTTAAAGTTATATAAATACTTTGCTTAACACTTGTTTATCGGAATGTGGACTAAAATTATAATGAAGTGTTATTCTAAGTGAAATAATTGCTAATTTGATAATTAATTTAATTTATTTTTCTTTAAGGGACATTAGTGTTTTCTTTTTCCTCTAACATATGCACTCGTTATCACGGAATGGAGTAAAATTCGGGTGATTAGCGGCGATCTCGTTGTGCGACGGAGAGTCTTGACACTAGGTCAACTCGACTCTACGAGATAAAATATAAAGCTGCTATTTAATTGCATTGCGTATATTATATTATTTTATTATTAAGAAAGAAAGAGGGACTTGTAATACATCTCTCTGTTCTTAAATTCTACTAATACTCTACGTTTTTTCTTACGTTTTATGACTGCTCCTGTATCTATATATTTATATATTTATCTATAGAAGTGCCATGGCGCGATGGATTAGCGTCTTATTATAAACGCGATTGGTTGTAGATTCGATTCTAAGTTGGGTAAATGATAAAACTTGTTTCATTCGTTTTGTTAAAGACAAAGTACGGCGTTCCATCTATCAACACGTTGTGTTTCGAATCTGAACGGAAAACAATATTCTTACACACTAATTGAGTTATTAATAGATAAAAAATAGCTAGCAGCTTAATGCTTTTTCCTGCATAGAAGTCACAAAGAACCTAGTGTCGTGACACTCGTTTGGCCGTTTCTATTAATATTATTATTAAATAAATGACTAAAATAATGATTAGAATTTTAAATTTTGATTAAAGAAAATGTACTAAAAAGTTTAATTATTACGAATAACTCTAAAACCATTTGTCAGGTCTTTCTAAAATTTAAATAGGACTGCGTGAGAAACACTAGCTATCATATAAAAAATAATCATCAAAATTACTTCATTTAGTAAAACGTTATGTACTAAATCGAATTCATAATCTCCACCTTTTTTAAAGTAGGTTAGTAATAATTTAGCGCCTGTCGTGGAGCAGAGGCACAAGCGTGCTACTGTAAACGTGGCAGGTTGTGGGTTCGATACCCATTCCAGGAAATGGAGTAAAGCAAAGTACGGCGTTGAGTTCCGCCACTCAGCACGCAATGCCTAAATTCGGTGGAAAGTGGGGAATGGAGTGTCTTAACACTAGGTTCCCTCTACCTACCCTGCTATATGCGGAATACAGCGTGAAGCTATGTATGTTAGTAATAATATTATTTAATTATACATATATATTTTTTAATTCATTCGTTCCATATTAATTAATGTCATTTTGAAAATGACATACGTATTTCTAAGTAGGCATCCGTGTATTCACTCACACTGCGCTAAACAGTTAAGTAATTGAATGGAATTTTCACTTTCTATTATTGCTTTTGTGTTTATTTCTATAGCACCTGCGTACCTTCAAGTTATATGTAAGTAATATATCTATATATAAATACGTGAAGCTAAAACTTTGTACCCTTTTTACGAAAATTACGCGGACGGAGGAGCATGAAATTTGGCACACTTATAGTTTGTATAGGTCTCTATACAGGAGTGCAGAATGCTAACATTTTTTTAAATAATGTATAAATAGTATAACAAATTAACAAAATAAATGTTACCATGTCTTGACATTCATGTTTATATAAAGTGACATGTACTACGGGGAACGGGGATACTAGTCTTAGTTAGTTTAAAGAACTTAATTAAATTAATTAATAACATTTTATGTATACGAATTTTATTTATTGAGGCCTGTCGTGGCATAAAGGCACCAGCGTGCGACTGTGAACATGACAGGTTGTTGGTTCGATTCCCACTCCAGGGAATGAAAATATTAAGTAAACATTGAGCATTTTCATTTTCTCTCTATTCAACACCGGTATCAAGGCCAAGCGCGGCGTTAAGTTCCGCCACTCAGCAAGCAATGTCTCATTTCGGCGGAAACTGAGGAACGGAAATGTTAAAAGAGAACGGAGTGTCTTAATTGTTTTCTCAGGTTCCCTCTGCCTACCTTGCTATGCGTGGGATACAGCGTGAAACTAACAAAAAACAATCATTTATTTTTTGATTTTTACATATACATATGTATTAAATATATATATATATATATATATATATATATATATATATATATATATATTTTTTTTTTATATATATATATATATATATATATATATATATATATATATATATATATATATATATATA
>JAKGSA010000149.1:0-61341 GCA_033558755.1 Philaethria dido
GGTTAACTTTATCTTTTCTTTTTATATTAAGCATACTTCTTTCCATGCTGTGTTGACAGACTTGTAATTTCTTTATATTTTGTACAGTTAAGGCCCATGTCTGGCAGCCATAAGTCATGGTAGGAAGTATGCATGTGTTAAATACTTTGCTTTTTAAATTAATGGGTATTAACTGGCTTTTCGTTATCTCTTTTAAGGCCCAGTATCGTTTCCAAGCTACATTTACTCTATTTTGTATCTCTTTCGATGTATCGTATGTTGGAGATATAATCTGCCCAAGATATGTGTATTCATCTACATAATCAATTGAGTCATTGTGAACTACTACAGGTAACTTCAAATGGTTAGTCATTAGTTTTGTTTTCGTCTTATTCATTTGTAGGCCCACTTCTCTGCTTTCCTTTATAAGTTGGTTGAGCATAGTTTGTAATTGTTCTGGACTGTTAGAAATTATTACGAGGTCGTCAGCGAAGCGAAGGTGATTCAGCATTTCTCCGTTTATTCTTAATCCATAGCTTGACCAGTCAAGTTTACGGAAAACGAGTTCTAGCGTCGCTGAAAATAATTTTGGTGATAGTGGGTCCCCCTGTCTTACGCCCCGTTTGATGGAAAACGTCTCTCCAAATTTTTCAGTTTTTATTTTCGCAGTCATGTTTTTATAAATTTCCATAATGAGACGAATATACTTTTTATGTACACCTTGACACGACAGAGCTTCCCAGATTTTTTTATGTTTGATTGAGTCAAAAGCTTTATGATAATCTACAAACGCCAGATAGTAGGGCAATCTATATTCTTTGTACTTCTCCGTAATTTGTTTGATTGTGAATATGTGATCTAAAGTGGAGAAACCGCTGCGAAAACCTGCCTGCTCTTTTGGTTGATTTTCGTCCAAGTTTATAGTAATTCGATCGAGTATCACTTTTGAAAATATCTTGTAAAGATTGGACATGAGACTAATGGGCCTATAATTATTGATGTCATCTTTTTTGCCTTTTTTATGGAGCAATGTTATTGTTGATGTGGTCCATTGGGCTGGTATTGACTCTTGTTTAAGGATGTCGTTGAATATATCGTATAATGAATTCAGTATTATTTTTGAGGATCCTTTCAAAAGTTCATTCGAGATTCCATCTTCTCCTGGTGATTTATTATTTTTTTGAGAATTAATTGCCTTAATTATTTCGTTTTTAGTAATAAATGGTATCTCTTCTTCAGTGGTACTGTTATTGACTTCGAATAATGATGAAGGTTCGTCATTATAGAGTTCTCGATAAAAGTCTGTAGCGATGTCTAGTATTAATGTGCGGTTTGTATTGTTCTTTTGTTGTTTAGGTTTTTTCATTTTAGTTATCCAGTTTACACAATCCTGTAGCTCTTTCTGTGCTTTTTTGATTCCTCCAGTAGTTTCTAAGTGTAACATTATTCTATTACGCCTAGTTTCTTGTCTATGATTTCTTATACATAAGTTGATTTGTTTGCTTATTTTTGTTATTTCACTCCTATCAATTGGTTTTTGTTGCATCAAACTGTGTCTCAATATTATTAGATCTCTTGCTTTTTCTCCTATTTTATCTTTTGTAAATTTTGTTGTAATAATGTTATTTTGAATTGTTTTTAGTTGGTTTTCCAGGTTGTCATATTTTCCTTGCATAGTTTGTTTTTCTTGAAGCTTATCTTGTAGTGCAGATTTCAGAGGTGACAAAATCATATCTGATAGGGGTAATTTTACTATTCCGTGGGTGCTTGTCCAAGGTCTTCTAGATTGTTTTGCATGGGTCGACATTTTCCCACGAAGCATTCGATGATCTGTATTAAATTCTAGTTGATTTATGGCACCTACATCAGTGAATAGTTTTGGTTTGTTAGTGATTATAAAGTCGATTTCATTTTTAATTTTTCCATTCGGTGACACCCACGTCCATTTCCTGCTGAGTTTTTTGTTAAAAAAGCTATTCATGATTCTTAGGTTAAACTCTTGGACAAATTCTATTAGTCTTTGGCCGTTGTTATTGCGCTTTCCTGATGAAAAGGGTCCCAGATAGTAGTCTTCGTTTTTGTTCCTTTTACCTATTTGGGCATTTAGGTCTCCCATTATTACTACTGTTTTGTATACTTGTTGCATCACTTGCTTTAATTCGTGGTAGAATAGGTCTTTTTGTTCTTCTCCAGCATTTTCCGTAGGAGCGTATACCTGTATTATTGATATGGGTCGCTTATATTCAGGAAGATTAATATTTAGAATTGATATCCTATCAGAAACACCAATAAAATCCAGGATATTATCTTTAAGGTATTTTTTTATTATGAAACCAACTCCATACAGGCCAGGTGTTGTATTTTTAAAATAAAATATATAATTATCGTATTCTTCAATTTGTTCTCCTGATCGTCTAATTTCAGATAAGCCTATAATATCCCATTTTATTTGATGTAATGCACAATCCAATTCAAATAGTCTTTCTTGAGTTTTTAATGACCTTGTATTCAGCGTTGCAACGAATATATTGTTAAATTTACTGTTTCTGTAATTTTTAACCGTAGTTTTAATTTCCAAAAGGTTTGGAGGGTTTTGGTCTCTTACCCCGCGGTGACCAGCCGGGTTGGGGAGATCACTGTTACTGATCTAAAATAAAAATATTTAAAACCATTCTTATTATTGTCCTTGCTCATAATAGTATTCTCTTTAGATACCTATTACATTCAATGTACACATCTAGAACAATTATTGATTTTTACGTTACGTTACGTATCGATATGATTTTTTTAATTATTATAATTAAAAATTAAATACCTTGTCTGTCTAGTTGTTGAATAGTGATTAAAAAATAATATGGGTAATCTATGTATATGTACTTATGTACTTTGCTATTTGGTCCCACCGTGGTGGAATAGGACAGCGTGTGACCGCAAGCGCCATTGGTTGTCGATTCGATTCTCAGTTTGGTTAATGGTTATTATTTTTTTTTCTTAGCTTCACGCTGTATCCCGCACATAGCAGGGTATTCAGAGGGACCTGAGAACCTAGTGTTAAGACACTCCGTTCTCTAATCCGTTCCCCACTGATAATGTAATATGGTAATGATTATAGATTATATTTAAGTTATTTTTATTTGTCCATTCGTCTTTGGTAAGATAATGCGCATAGTTGAATTTCACCATTTAACAAGCAATGCGTCGAATTGTATAACGGAATGTCTATACACAAGGTTCTCCCTGATTAGTCTGCCATATAGTATGAAACCGTATTTTAAAAGTTTGAAATAAAAAGCTCATATTTGCATTCTTACATACGACAGCATGAAGGAACTATGTATAACTTTAGGTTGAGATATTGTTCGCTAGTGTGGTAGTTTCAATAAAAGAATATTCTCACTTGTCTCTGTAGGCTTGCGGCTCGACCAATTTTGATACGGTTTTCTGTAAAGGATTACTATCCTTTGATAATAGTTTCCAAGTATTTGTTATAATGTCAACTCGCTATATGAATATTGGATTGATCATAGTGTATAATAAATTATTTTTGTTAATTAAAAGAAGGCGGTAACACATTGTGACGTAGATTTAGCAAAGACACCAGAAATTGCCTCTGCATTCCGAGCAACGTATAATTCTTCTGAAACACCACTCACTTAAGGAAACTACTTTCTTGACAAAGAATTTAAATTAATTTAAAGCAATTGTAATTAAGAGGCCAATCGTGGCGCAGACGCACAAGCTTGCGACTGTAAACGTGACAGATTGTGGGTTCGATTCCCACTGCAGAGCATAAACATATTTAACATTTACAATAATTAATATATAGTATTTTCATTTCGTCGCTCTGGTACCAAGGCAAAGCACGGCGTTAAGTTCCGACACTCAGCACGACATTTCTCAATTCAGTGGAAAGTGGGGAAATATTAATAGAACGGCGTGTCTTAAGACTAGGTTCTGGGTTCCCTCTGCCTGCCCTGATATGTGTTGGATACAACGTGAAGTTAAAAAAATGAGGCATTAAGCTATTATTAATATAATTTCTTAACTATAATTTCTTATAAAAATTTAATCGTGGTGGATTTGAGCCCCTGCCTCTTGTAATCTGTACATACATACACTTTTCTCAATATTCTAATGACATAAGGTCAAATATTTTTAGAGTCCTAAAAATAGCGGATTATACTTTAAAATTCAATCTTTATTTTATTAGCAACTAGTTGTCGCTCGTTATTTCGTTTTCGAAGAGTTTACGATTCTTACCGTACAATTTACGTTTCTATCTCATTTAGTTTTGACTGTAAAACGTAAAATCCAATACTATCCCATTCCTGTAAGAATTTCGGATAATTCTTTCCCTACTCTCCCCAATGAACCTACATACCAAATTTCGACGTACTACAGATCATTTTTTTTGGCCTATGCATTACCTATTAGTCAGTCAGTGTAAATAAAGGCAATATATATATATATATATATATATATATATAGATATAGATGTATATATATATATATATATATATATATATATATATATATATATATATATATATATATATATATTTAAATTTCACTTAAAGCTACATTGGCATAAAACAAAATGTGTGTATGCGTGTGTACTCTTATGTATGGACGTAAGAAGTAATACTTCTTTTTGGTGTACAAGATAAAATGTATTTCTAGATGGTTTCGTACTGCTTTTTAAGCTCTGCATCTTATCTACCTTGGATATACAAGAGGTAAATGATACTTTTACCTTTTTATTTAACCACCTCAATTCTATTAATAATTACATTCAATTTACAAAAGAATTACTAGAATGAATCTTACATTATTCAAGCAAAGAGGAAAGAGAAGAGGAGAAGAAGAGGAGTGTAGGAACACATCTCCGATATCAAGAATGGGTGTGAAGTGAAGTCAGTAGTGTGTAAACATGCATCAGATAAAACCAACAACTACACCAGATTTGATAAACCTCATATACTCACTAGGGAGAACAGATATATTCCTAGGATATTACGCGAGGCCATCGAAATACAAAAACATACAAATTTCAATAGAGAAAATAGTTGACAACTTCCTACTACTCACTATAAAACGCCTGTCATGGCGCAGAGGTACAAGCGTGCGACTGTAAACGCGACAGGTTGTGGGTTCGATTCCCATTCCAGTAAATTTAGTATTTTCATTTCCTGGGTTGGGTAACAAGGCAAAAGCGCGGCGTTGAGTTCTGCCACTCAGCACGCAATGCCTCAATACGGCGGAAAGTGGGGAACGTAGTGTCTTAACACTAGGTTCCCTCTGCCTACCCTACTATATGCGGGATACAGCGTGAAGTTTTGTATGTATATAAAAATTTGAACTCTCAAACTCACCATACTAGAGGGAATGATACAGTCGGCTTATTCTACTAGAACTTAGGGCAGTTCGCAAGTCAAGTAAGAAATCGTTGGCGGTAATTTGATATAATAATTGTCTCAACTGACACACGAATACTACCTCAATCTACCTGTGACCACAAACTACTGTAAATTGTTCGAAACGTCGGATTTCCAAAAAATATGTTTCCGAATGCTAAAATATACATAATAATAATCTGCTTAAAATAGTTAATTTAAGATTTAAATTCATAATTTTTCCCTAACGCGCCAAAAGAAATATAACTTCAAAAAATGAAAACGTGACATAGCATAGATTTCACTATAAACGTCAGCTAGGTCTCGTATGACTATATTTCATATTTTGATTACAATAGTGATGTGCGTGTCATACATATATTAACGTGGGCCACAACAGGCCATATGTCATGGATTTTATAGTAATTATACAAGTGCTATTTGCATATGTATTATTTTTTACAGCCACTCATGGTGTGTAGCATGTTTCCTATCTTATTCTTTATTCTTGTGATATTTTGAAAAATAAATGAAAAGGTGTTTTTTTAAAAAAACAGGCGGACATTAGACTAGTGTCCCCGTTGACGCGTTAATAACGCGTCCTAGCAACGTATATGTAGCACGTATATGTCACTTTATATGAATATGGATGTCAAACCATGGTAGTGTGTGTAAAATTTAGTTTATTAATTTAATATATTTTTTTAGATATTATTTTAAAAAGTTACTATCATTCTGCACTCCTTCACTATATAAAATATAAGTGTGCCCAGTTATATAGTCCTCCTTACGCGTAATTGTCGTAAAAAGGGGCCCAACGTTTTTGCTTAACGTATTAATATATAGATAAATAGTTACTTTACAACAAGATTTTATAATAAAACTTATAATAATAATTTAACTCATTCAAGAAACGTCCAACGCACATACATACACTCGCTCAATCACGTATACCTCTACAATATGTAGGTATGTACATATATGTATGCGCGTATGAAACATTAGCATGTTACTGATGCTAACTCATAAGATCTTGTCCTACCAATAAAATTAAGACCTTACTAAAAAAGAAGCAACTTCAAATAAAAAGTAAAATTATTACGAATAACTCAAAAAATACTTAACAAATCTTAATTAATTTTAAATAGCCACACTAAAAGTTCTAGTTACCATCTAAAGAAAAGATTTATCAAAATTTGTTCATCCAGTAAAACCATTAAATTGGGAATCTCCTCCTTCGTTGAAATCGGTTAACAACTATAATAAAAAATAAACAAGTAAAATCTACAAGCCAACAATACATATCCCCTATAACATGTTTCTGGACATACCTCTTGGGAAATTCAGGTTAAACTCCAAATTACCTCTTTCTCAACACACGCTCACGAGGGACTCCTTAAGTTTTTAGCCGGAATCTCGAACTAGCTATCATGTTTATCACTATTACTATAATAAAATCAAAATAGAAAATACCACGACGCAATGGGACTGAGCCTGACTGTACGATACGATAGGTTTTTAGATTCACACTCAAAGGAATGAGTATATTTATAATACTAGTATTCCTGTCGACGCGTTAACAACGCGTTGTCTTTGACAATGTATATGTCACTTTATATAAAGCATTTGTTTTTTTAATAGTTAATTTAATATACTTTTTATGCACTATTTTAGAAAAATGTTAGCATTCTGCACTCCTTCTCTATATAAACTATAAGTGTGCCAAATTTCATGCTCTGTGCGCGTAATTTTAGTAAAAAGGGATCCAAAAATTTTGCTTCACGTATTTATATATTAATTTAAAATATTGTCATTTTTCGTTCTTTTAACACATAATGCGGTGTTGAGTTCCGTTTCTTAACACGCAATAAATTCGGATTAAAAAGCAGTGAACGGAGTGTCTTGACTCTCTAACAGATGTGATGTAAAGTGTAAGCCTACGCCAAGCTCTAAACATGGTATATAACAAAAAAAACTTATTTCTTATAGTTAAAATTTTATTCATAGTAATTTAAATACAACATACTCTCACAATACATAAATGGTAATACGAACATATGAAGTAATGACTACAGTTAATGTTAAAATAACAAATGCTTCCACTCATGTACCTAAAATTAAATACTGCTATTAGTATTGTACACTGTGTTTATTTTATTTGACGATGAATTTCTATAATTATAGAAGGAGGGAGAGAATTAAATATTCATATTATATGTATATTGTATTATGTATATTACATACAATATACATAATTGTACATATACAATGCATTGAGTTAATAAAGATATCAAAATTTTATAAGAAAATAGCGGCGTTGAGTTCCGCTACTCAGCACGCAATGCCTCAATTCGGCGGAAAGTGGGAAACGGAGTGTCTTAACACTAGGTTCCCTCTGCCTACCCTGCTGTATGCGGGATACAGCGTGAAGCTATTTATGTATGTATAAGAAAATTGGTATTGCTTTTTCCACAGAAAGTCCGTTTTACTATCGTCAATCACCAAGTGGTAATCAAACTCCGAACCAGCGCTACGATAATCTTGTAATTGTAATCAATTTATAACAAATAAATAGACTTAGGCATTTTTGTATTTTTTCAAGAATTCTCTAAAAACTATGCCTAGGTATATAAACAGGTGCTGTTGTCATTAAATTCCTGCGTTAAGCAAGTTATGCAATCCTATTTTCCGATTTACATACATACATACATAGCTGCACGCTGTATCCCGCATATAGCATGGTAGGCAGAGGGAACCTAGTGTTAAGACACTCCGTTCCACACTTTTCGCCGAATTGAGGAAATTTCCACTTAAACATTGAAATTCTCAAAAATAATTATAACATCTCCTTTAAAGCAATTCATGGCGCAATGGCGCAATAGCGTCTGTCTGGACGCGTATGGTTGTGGGTTCGATTCCTTCTCGAGGAAATTATTATATGTAAATTATTATCATTTCTCAGCTCTGGTAAGTATAGTAAGTAAGCATGGCGCAGCGTTGTGTTCCGCCACACAACTCGCAATATCCTGAATTCAGGTGGAAAGATTTCCACGCACGATTTCAGCTTTCTTCTGTGCATAGTAATGTAGTTTTGAAGTCCTCTTCATAGTCTCATTATACATATGCGTTATTTCAATGGCTTATAATTATTAAAAAATGTGATGATCGTCACTATGAAGTTGTAAAGTTTAGTTTTTCTGTTATAGAAAACCCTTGTCCAGTTTATCGAAATTACTACTGACGCTGTGCTGAGGACCTGTTATAATCATGGTATTTTAGAGTAAGCGTGAGATTAATCTTCAGCAATCTAGGTTTCTAGTGGGGCCATCTAAATGTATCACCCCACTTTATTTAATGTCGGGTAACATCCTTACCAAGTTATGACAGATTTTAAGACACCTATTACTCACCTATGACATTAACTCATATAGAGAGCGAAAGCTCTATATAAGTCAATGTCACTCTTCTATATATTTTTTTTTATTATTTCTATATTTTAGCCTTGAAATATGAAAAATATATATTTTTAACTTTATATTTTCACAAATCAATATATTAATTGGTGAACCAGCAATCTTCACCTGAGCATAATTTACAGCAGATACTTAAAATATGTATGGTACATATATGCGTGGAAATATCTGATTTCGAATTGCGATTGACGTAGACAATAATGATACATTGAAGTTGTTATTTTTAAACCACATTGGAAAACCCTTGTAAATAAATTTTATGAAAATATTATTTTACTCGAAAAGGGGAGTTATCTGGTATGCGAATGTGGATGTCGATACATAATGATGTATCTTACATATTATGAATAATTTATGAATGAGTGTGTATTGATTGCGTCCGACTGTAAATATTATTGTTGGTTTAATTTCTATTCAAGGAAATAAACAAATTTAAATTATTTTTATTTCCCCCTTATAGTAAGAGAAAGCTAGGCGCTAAGTCCCTCCACTCAATAGGCAAAGCCTCAAAAGTTTTCTCAAATTTTCGGGCAAGAACGGCGAACGGTGTGTCTTGCTAGGTTATCACTGACAATCTCGCAATGCGAGATAAAGCTAAAAAGACCATATAACTTCCAGGAAAATATATCGAACCCATGATATTCCTCATAGAATCAAACACAGCTAAACTCTACGACAGTATCAACCACTTATCATCGCAACATTATAAATCAACATCACAGCAACATAAACCATATCATTAGTTATTTACGAGGATTATATATAAGTACTTTTGTATTCTGTCTTGTGTGTCGGCTGTCAGAGCTGGCAACTCAGGTATCAGACGCTCACGCCCTCTCAGTGCGTAATTAACCGCAACCCGCGGCTCGGTAATTAATTCGCAACACCGCCAGTTACTGCGCTTGTCACATAAATTTCTCAAGTTCATATTATGCCTACCCGTAAGTAGGGTGGTCATGTTTTGGGATGATTTTCATAGTAGGTTTCTTTCTCTATATATTTATTTGAAAATAATATTAATGTATTGTAGTGTCAGCCGTTGTTTGTGTAGATTGACAGGATTATTGAAAAAATCACACGTTAATTCATTATTTTATTTTATTTTTAGTCATTGGAATCGGGGGTTAGAGAGCGATGCGAGCAAGGGCCAGACCTCTAATTTTTCTTAAGAAGTAAAACAATCTTGGGACTATTGGTTAGGAAAAGCCTTCATCATATAGAAAATTAACTCTTTTTTATGACAATAAAATTTCATATCAAGGTTAAAAGGATTACATTTTTACATATGCATACTTAATACGTTAGTCATTAGAAATTCATTAAAAGAATAAAAATAATATTATACGCACAACTATGTGTTTGACACACCCTTTTGGTATATGTAACATAACAATACTAACACGTCCATATAAATACATACATACATACCTTCACGCTGTATCTCGCGCATAGCAGGGTAGGCTGAGGGAACCTAGTGTTAAGACACTCCGTTCCCCACTTTCCGCCGAATTGAGGCATTGCGTGTTGAGTGGCGGAACCCAATAATATATCATTGATTAATAAACCATTTTGCCATTTTTTCTCAACGTCCCAATCAAATACAGTTTCCTCAGTAAAAACTTTCGGTCGGAGGCAGTAATTATGTCAACTTTCAGGCAGGCAAAGCGTAATTGAAGAATAACAGTTTGAGTTTCACTCAAAACTATTCTTAATTGTTCGTTCAATCTTCCTCTCGTTAAAATTCAGCTTGAAGATATGCAAATCAATGCAGCGGAGATTTACAAACAATTTACGATTGATGCAATTTTGAATAGCATACTAAGTTAATTTTTTATTTCGTTCTTATTTAAAGATTTTGACCTATATATTTGTTACATATAGTTTTATGTGTCTCGCCTTGCCTTTGTAAACTACACATTCATATTTTAAGACATTGATACTTCGTTTTTTCCACCAAGAAAGAACACAGGTAGTGTTCTTTCTTAGATAACAAATTGCTCAAATATATAATTTTATCCAATACTACAACCAAACAATACTGACCAAATTAATGTAGTCTAGAACTCGATACCTGAAGTAGTTAATACTAATACAATTGTCGTCGTTACAATTAATTATTTAAATTCATTTAATATTTTTTCTTTCTATGGCTTCGTCTCATATATTTTCTTTTCACACAGAAGGAAGATCCAATTCTAGTTTTAATAAAATTTACCTTTATTGGCCTGAAAACCTGGCCTTATATAGATACTCAATTCATTTCCAGCTACAGCCATATATAGTAAAATTATATATTTTTTCCTTCCTATTATCGTGTCAAATTTTCTTTAACTAAAATATTTCTTTGCCTTACCAGTTAACTCTAACTATTTCACGTCAAAAAGACGAACACAAAAATATAAACGCTCTCTGTTCGTAATATCGTTCTTTTAAACTAAAGCGCGTCTTTTGTAGAACATTCAAGAGCACCAAAACTTCACAGTATTTTTAAATAAACACTACAAGAAAGTGTTTTATAACGACAAAGGAAAGGGTGAGGAAATTTTTGTTTGATAAAAATTTGGTTCTTGGCGTCGTTTGCACTTTGCGGTTAGAATATAAATAGGTATGCACCTTTTATTAGGGAGAGCTTTAAAATAGTTCATTATATTAAGATACATTAAGATAACGCCTGTCGTGGCGCAGAGGCATAAGCGTGCGACTGTAAACGCGACAGATTGTGGGTTCGATTCCCATTCTAGGAAATGTAAAATTTAGTATTTTCGTTTCTTGGGTTTGGTAACAAGGCAAAGCGTGGCGCTGAGTTCCGCCACTCAACACGCAATGCCTCAATTTGGCGGAAAGTGGGGAACAGAAATGTTGAAAGAGAATGGAGTGTCTTAACACTAGGTTCTCTGGTTCCCTCTGCCAACCCTGCTGTATGCGAGATATAGCGAGAAGTTAAAAAAAAAAATATTAAGATATCAAACAGTTATTTACAGTAAATATTCATATAAATTAAGGTTTTTATTTAAATAAAAAATGAACGAAATTTAGAAAAAATCTTTCCTATATTACAAAGTAACAAAGAACCTAAAATAATTCATATTAATCCCATGATTGGTAAGATCAACAGACAATTTTAGCATTTAAGACTATAATAATTAACAAAAAGTACCGACCTTGCGTTTGTACTGAATAAAAGTCTAATAAAAAGAATTACTTGCTTAATTACTTGGCTTTCGTGACCTATCCGACTATAATATATGAACCTGTGCATATGATCTTTGATTATCGAGATCCTTACACATATTAATCGCAAATTTCTAGTATTCGGAAATACATTTTTGTAAATCTGACGTTTCGAAGACTTTACAATATTCCATCATCAAAGGTACCTAGACTACTGTTAAAGTGTTCGAAATGTCGGGTTTCCAAAAATGTTTATATCAGATACTAAAATTTACGCTATTAATCCGTTTGAAGTAGTTTCATTTACTGTACATAGTTTTCCTTATTTAAAAGTTAATATTTATAATATATAATTTTTATATTTCTATAGTGCAAAGGAAATCAGTACTTCTAACAGGCGAAACCAACACACTATTAAGAATAACTTTGTCTATAGGTATATAGGAAACTCATTCGCGAGTTAAAAATATATTACTATACATATATTATATTTAAAATTGATGCAAACAATATTAATAAACCACCATTGGCTTAACAAATATGCAAGCGATTGGATTGACGACATATTATTCATATTCCACATAAATATCACATAAAACGTTTAATAAATTACAAATAATTGGTCAACCTACACGAACTTACCGAGGCCTCCTGCGAAGCTTCGAGACAATAATTTTAAAATCCCTATCTATATAGCTATAAGGAACGTTTTCCTGTAACACGAACAATGGACAACTGTAAACAGTATCGTGTCATGTAACATCTGACATTCTCCTACGTTAATGGCAAACGTGTCAACGTGTATGGGGAATTAGGTCGTTTTCGTCCTAAGAAATTAAAAAATATTCAATAGATTTATTTATTTGTGTCTCTTTTCTTTAATTATATTGTTCTCGATTGTGTAAATTCTCAAATCGTTTTTAATTTCATATTTTCAAGCTTTTCTCACGGGAGTGACAACCTAATGTAAAGACACTCCGTCCTTCATTTTCTGCCTCATTGCGTGTTGAATGGCGGAGTTCAACGCCGCGATTTTTCTCAACAAAGCAGAGAAATGGCAACAAATGATCCTCGTGAGTGGAAATCGAACCCAATAACCATTGCGTTTACAGCTAAATGAAGTCTCACTGAACCACAATAGCCTCCATATGTAATCTATCCAAATATCAGTTTGAATATTGCTTTATACATTTATTAAGTAAACAATTTTAATGATATCTAAAAGTTGTACCTAAATGATTGTAGCGAAAGTTATTAAAATTTTATTCGATTTATAAAGAATTTTTACTGACTGTTGTATTTACGTTACTGAGACCATTGAAGACGTGATTTTTGTGTACTTTTTCTATGTAAATTATATTTTTTATATTGAGTTATATTTTTTATTAAAATTTGGAGTCTTACATAAATAAATATCATTATTACTTCTGTACGTATAGTATTCAGAATAAAATATTTACTTCAAGCTTTTAGGTTAAGCCAGGATATTCAATTAAAACATGAAACACAATAAAGTTACTTTATACTTTAAAAATGTAGTGCTCGCTCTTACAAAGTTCTTTTTAAAAATACATAAACTGTAAAATAGTTTAATATTTTTGTTTATCTTATAAAGTTAAATATTTGCTTATTTGTCGGCCTTATATAAATATCTTTTTCTTTTTTTTTTAACTTCACGCTTTAACCCGCACATTGTAGGGTAGGCAGAGGGAACCAGAGAACCTAGTGTTAAAACACTCCATTCTCTTTCAACAATTCCGTTCCCCACTTTCCGCCGAATTGAGGCATTGCGTGTTGAGTGGCGGAACTCAACGCCGCGCTTTGCCTATAAGTATCTAGTGTGCTCAAATATATATTTACTTTTAAACATAAAAATAAATATATATCGAGCACGTAGTACAAATTTTTGGTAAAATAAATACAAATGTTTCTACAGGGTGTGAGGACTCGCCTTACGTTAAATGAAAACACCGTTTTGAGTACTCCTTGTAAACACGATACGATTATAAAATAAGAGTTTTTACTAAAAATGAAAAAGTGTTTTTTTCGAACAAAATAAATAATAAAATATTCGTTACAAAATCAAACGCCATTTGTTACGTATGACGCAAGAGGACACTAACCTGTCAGAGCGGCAACGTCGCACGCCATCTCATTGAAGAAATCGAGTGTTGGGTGAGGGCGATAACGGGTGAACAGATGTTAACACTAAGCACCACTGTCTTTAATTTTACACAAACTCACATTTATTATTCTAGCTAATAACTAATTAAAATTTAAATTTCAAAAGTCACTGATAGTTCTCGTGGCGAAGTACGATGTTGACGTGGGGCTACGGTTTGATCTTCACATTCTCGTTCTAACGCCATTACAAGTGTACGACCATAAAAATGGCATCTACAAGTAGAACCATACCTTTCCCGATATGTCCGTATTGCGAGAGTTCCATTTTAATGATATTCTCCATAAATCAAAATCATATCAGTGTATTTCGCAGAAGTATACTTAACATGCGCCATTATTAAAAAACAAACTAACTAAATAAGGAAGAAACACTCGTCTAGTTTTGTGTGACGAAAATAAATTAAATATTAACATAAAACAACGACAATAATAAAAGAAATGAAATAATTTGAAAAAGTCACAGGACGAACGACGCGTAAGTATAACTACTTCTGTTACTAAGCGATGTACGCAGCGCGGTGCACGACTGACGACACTAAGAACTAACCCAAAGTTCCAAATATTAGCATTTCTCTTCCCGCTAAGTATAAATAAGCAAAACACAAACATTTATTACAATTTGATTACTAATTTTGATTAATGTCTATTAAGAAATTTTAAAATGTTTTATGACTTGATCTAAAAGTCTAAATTATATTTTTCATTCAAGAATTAATCTTTATTCAATGTAAAAAATATTTGTTATGACTATGCTATTCCTTTTTTCACGGTCAAGGTTATTGTTAATATGCTATTCCCTTCTTACATTATGCCATTTCATTCTGTCATGGTCAATGTCATTCTAAATTGATTTTTTTCGAAAATGATAACATAGCTTAAAATTATCACCTGTCTCAATTTTATTTGTAAATGTATTTATGGGTTTGTAATTCAATTTTTTATTTATAAGCGCAATTGAAAATTCGATGTATCTGTAAGAAAGCCATTAGATGAAAATGAACATCAAGCTAAATCGACTTTAAATGGATATTCTTCTAGTCCATAACTTTTTTATAATTGCGGCTATAAATAATCTAGTAATTATTATAACAATTATTTATGCACTACTTATTCGATATTTTTAAAATAAAAATATGAATCGTCCATAAATAATTTTTTTAAATATTGTAACTTAAAATGGTAGCATTCTACTCTGTGGTCCGTCGTCGTCGCCTTCCATCTTTCCCGCCAATTTCTTTTAAATTTAAATGTTGCTAATCGGTCAAATAAGTGCGTAATAAATTCCACAGACAATTAAAATCGATTTCCATATAATTATGGAAATCGATTTTATAAAATATCATGTGAGAATTATTTCTTACATGATATTTTATAATAAAAAATAATTTACCAAAATTTTAAAGCATAACAAAGTAAATAAAATGAATATGAGTTCGTTTGTTGTAACCTCGTTCATTCGTTTTCTCGCTCTTTCACTTTAAGGTAAAAGTTATTATTAATATCTACCTGATTTTAATGGATTTTTTATTATAAAAGTATTAAATAAAAAAAATCCTGTAATTATTTTTAATAGTAAATAATTACTTAAAATAATTTAAAAAGTAGATACTATTTAATAGAAATAACCTAGTATATCGATTCTTATGAATCGATATACTAGGTTATCCTAGTATATCGATTTGTAATTATCTGTGTAAGTCAGTTGTCTTTTACATGTCAAGGTCAACATGCGACTGGGTTTTGCTTATTTACATTATTTTTGTTCAATTTCACAGTTTGTGTTAGTCAAAATTATTATTACTGTTGAAATTTCTGAAAGTTAACTTACTGATACGTGATGTGTATGAGTTATAATTATTGTCGAGTGAATTTTGAAGTGGATATTACTTTATACTATTGTAGTGTTAAAAAGCAAAACACAGAATCTGAAACTTAGTTTATGGACTATTTATGTAAAGAATATTAATAGAGCAGAATACTTATGTTAAAAACTGTAAGTAAAACGTGTTTCTAACGATGAGAATCTAAAACGAATGAATTCAATCTGTGATTACCATTATCGTTTATAATTTTTAAGTAAGTTTTTAGGAGCTGTTAAAAAACAACTAATGTTACCACATTAGTTGTTTTTTTTAAATAATTTAATAGGAACTGAGATAACATGACTGTCTAAAACCCCATCTAAAGCCTCTTCAGAGTAATGTGATTATTTTATTATAAACAATAGACACGTGCGTGAAAGAGAAAGAGATATCTGTCAAGAATATTTTTTATGAATGAAATATGGAAGATCGGCAACGTATAATAGTATTTTAGTACTACTAGATAATACGTCATCGGTGCGTAATACAGAACGGTTAAAAATCGGGAATCGAAAATACTAGTCCTGCACCTAAACCGTAGACATGCCTTGATTGATTATTATGTGTACGGTTTTGTAGTATTGTACTCTACATGTGGTGGACCTAAATGTAAGATGAACATTCACACTCTGTATATTAAAGCACATGATTCATGAATTAGTAAATTGTATAAAAATGTCGTTTTTCCGGCTGTATTTCGCAAGGTAGGTAATTCAAATGAATTTTGTGAATCAAGCCATTTCCTTGTCGAGTCATGTACTTTGGTGCATTTATTACATTTCATGTATCTTTTTAAATTTGTGTGATAAAGACCTGTTATCTTATCTTATCATGTATGTATGTATGGTGTATGGTTGAATTTAACAATGCACTTTACGTAAAATCCAGAGGCAAGTTAATAATTTTATCTTTAAATTTCAGATACGAAAAAAAGCATTTTTTTTGATGACGTACGATTGGCATATATAATAAAAAATAAACCTTTTATAATCACCTATATATATACAGGCAGTTTATAATTGGAAATAGTCCCACGCTGGGCGTCAGACATCATCGTAACGGTCCATCTATATACGAGTATATGTTTATTAGTTCAAATTTAACATATATCAATACTTTTTGCGTTAAATATCTTTATAATATTCCTTGCAATAAAAATCACAGCAGGTATATTTATAGGAAATCCTTACTTTAATTCCTCTAAAAAGAATGGAAATGGAAAACGCAATCGCGTAAGACAAGTTTTTAATTATAAATAAATTCTAGAAAATGTCACAAAAGTTAATTAATAAAAAATAATTAATATAGAATAGTAAAACTATTCTATAGTTAAATACGTTGTTCACGTAGTATAATTTACCAACCATCTACATCAGGGGTGTGAAACCCGCGGTCTTCCTAATAATTTATAAGGACCTTGCTTTTTTTATTGCTTTATTTAGTTTATACATATAGTTTTCCGCTAATATATCTCTAAATATATTCAAATTTCGTGTTTTTATTTATAATATAAATACAATTTTAAATATTACTAAGCAGTTTGGCCTACCAATAATATTAACAATTACATAGGCCCCTTGTTAAGGACCGCGGCATTGAGTTTCGCCACTCAGCACGCAATGCCTCAGTTCGGTGGAAAGTGTTGAACGAATGTTAAACGAGAATGGAATATCTTAAGACTATGTTCTCTGATTTCCTCTGCTTACTCCGCTATGTGCGGTATATAGCGTGAAGCTAAAATAAAGAAAAAATAAAAGAGTGACCACCAAAAATTTTAAATTTGTATAGGTCCATTGCTTAAAAAGGTTGATCACCCGTGGTCTATATAACCATTAGTTGACTTTCATTTGATAAATTTTAACATATGCTACATACAATTTATCTCTCACTTTCTCTCTTTATCAACCATTAGTAACCCATTGTTGGGTATATATAGGTCTCCTCATTGAACTTCCAGTCCTTTCGGTTATATGCTCTTCTACCCCAATTTCGGTTTTGACAAGACCGTCGTTCTATCGTGTCGGCAGGATGAAAGAAACGTGGAACACGTTTTTTTTATCCTGCTTAGGTCGCTAATCTATAAATTTAAAATACAATTTATTACATTCTAAATATCAATTATAATTCCATATTACTATAAAATCCAGTTCACAGTAGTATAGCAGAGGACAACGCTGAAATCAGGTCAGTTGGCATCGAGTTCCATTTTCTCTTCTGAATTAAACTATGGTCTGTTTAATATTCGTATTGTAATATTTGTCTTGAAACCGAGTCAAGCGTTTAATCTTTGTATGTTAATCGATGTACGTTAATATTCGAAGTTTATTTCTCGGTAGATCTGCTCGAGTATGTTAAATTTTCGGTATTAAGGAATATTATGGAGACTCTTCAATTAATGTGTACTAGCGTGAATAAGATGGTAAGTCGCAAATACATACTTTTCAGGGTAGATATGTTTTTTACCTGTAAATTCTATATTTTATGTTATTGAAATATTTTTTTACCTGAAAATGTTTGATTTGCTTGTTTATTTTTATTTAATCATTTTGTCTTCATAATATAATATGTTGATATATACATAGCTTCGACGCACGCATATAACAGGGTAGACAGAGGGAACCTAGTGTTAAGACTCTCCGTTCCCCATTTTCCGCCGAATTGAGGCATTGCGTGCTGAGTGGCGGAACTTAGCGCCACGCTTTGTCTCGTTACCAAACCCAGGAAATGAAAAATTCCATTTCCTGGAGTGGGAATCACAACTATCACGTTTACAGTCACACGCTTCTGCCTCTGCGCCACGACAGACGTTAATATGATGATAACATTATGATTATTTTAGATTTTTCTAGCCTCACGCTGTATCTCGCACATAGCAGTGGAAACCGTTCTCTTTGAACATTTCCGTTCCCAACTTTCCGCCGAAATGAGGCATTGCGTGCTGAGTATTTAGTGAGAAGGTTTTTATAATAAATACTAGAAAGTATAAATGTAACTAGGAAAAATGGATTACTTAAAATAATTTTTACAGTTATCAATACTAATATAATATTTGGCTTCACAATACATTTCCTAATTACATAATTTAATATTGTATAAGGAAGGAAGTAATCTTAAAAGGAATCTATTAATTAACTGGGTTTATTCTTAATTGAAAATTACTTATATTTTGTAATATTTCTTTAATTTCTAAAAGGTTTTTCAAATCCTATGAGATTTTCAGTCTTAATGTAACATAAAAAACACCTTAAGGGCTTAGAAAAAAGAAATAAAGTAGAAAACATCTAAAAATTTTAATGTCAAAAGACTTGAACCTGCGCCTCTTATATACTGACCAACGCTCTGACCACTAAGCCATAATTCTATTTTTTTGTAAGTTTGTTACAACTTATTATTGTTGATGTCATCTCTGTAGAAATATTTTTACAAATGAGCTCTTTGATTTTCGCGATTATTACACATATTAAATGAAACTATTTTAACCGGATTAATCGCGTATATTTTAGTATTCGAAAATACATTTTTGGAAAACCAACGTTTCGAACACTTTCCAGTAATCTCAAACCCACTACACTAGAGGGCCAGATACAGTCAGCTCATTCTGCAAGAATCCAGGTTATTCTTACTCAAAAAAAGAAATTATTAGAAAACATTTAAGTATTTAAACATAGCGGGACTCGAACCCGTGTCTCTTGGAAATTATCCATTCAACCGTTCCGTCTCATATATTGTCTAAAAAATGTTTTTGCTAAACTTAATGTCATTAATACATTTATAAAATATCAATAAGGGATAATTAGGGTTTTTTTTAGCTTCACCTTGTATCACGCACATAGCAGAGTAGCCAGAGGGAATCAGATAACCTAATGTTAAGATATTCCGTTCTCTTTTAACATTTCCGTTCCCCACTTTCCGCTGAATTGAGGCATTTCGTGCTGAGAGGCGGAACTCAACGTCGTGCTTTGCCTTGTTACCAGAGGGAAGAAATGAAAATACTAAATATTTGATATTTTCATTTTTTTTTTCTGGACTGGAAATCGAACCCACAACATGTCACGTTTACAATCTAATAATTTTATCGATTACTTATATTTAATTATAACAAATTTCAAACTTAATATGAAGAAACGTAATTGGCTGGTTTCGGTTTTGGGAGGAAAAGTAAACTTTCAATACAAAATAAACAGATCTACGCACATGATGTTCATTGAAATCGAAAAAGTATTCTATCGGAAATTGTTTTAGGGTGCGTATTTCACGAAAAGTTTTGATGGATTTCTTGACAGCGGCACGATGTATGAAGTTTTATTAGCCTAATAGGATGATATGGATAAAAATATACTCAGATATTGTAGAGGAAGGTATTGTGTAAGAAATGGTAAAGGCTTCACGCTGTATTCCGCACATAACGTAGGGTAGGCAGAGGTTAGCAGAGAAGAGAGAGCAGTTAAGATACTCCGTTCTTTTAAGAATTCTGTTAAATAACAATATTATTGGTATTAGGTGTTTTTATTTTGATCTAAATGGGAATGAAATAAACGTCTGTCACCTGCAAATCAAATATAATTCAATTCTTATTACGTTAAGAAGTTATATAAGTAATATAATTTCTAATACTAAATCTACGACAATAATAAATATTCAATTTATATTAGAAATAATAGCAACTAGTGCTTATGTAAGCGAACATCAGTGAACATCGACAAATTGCCCTGTAATTACTGGAAGTGTATGAAATGATATTTATCTTTACGCTTCAGTTTCTCATTTTATATTTGCTTTTCAGTTTACAGAAAAATATATTTCGCTATTTTAACCAATTAAATGTTAATATAGAAATATTTTCATAAGGCACAGTGCATATTTGCGATTATTACGATTTACAAAGGTTGTTTGTTCCTCTCAAAAGAGTCTTTCACAAAAGAGTTCTTATTTTTTGTTTTTCAAATGACACTATCTACATTAGTATATTGAATTTAAGAAGCCATATAGCTATATAGCTTCGTAAATTCAATGTACTAATGTATAATTATTTGTAAGTATAGCTTATACTGATGAGGTAATACACTTCGCCGTTCAAAACAAGGAGAATAAAGAAATTATCCCTTTGTTTACTTCAGCGCAATAAAAGGGCGTAGACTTAAAATTGGCTTTTACAGACAGACACATTAACAGACGACTAATCCATTAGCCAAGCCTTCCATTCTTTCTTTATATATGTGGTATCTAAGTATAATAAGCCCTAGAAAGAAATAAAATAAGTACTTATGTAGTTTGTTTGGCAATTCTCCAGAATCCTTTACTTTGATCTTTTGAATTGGTGCAAAAAAAAGCTATTGTTTATCAACGCTTCGTTTAATGTCTAGTTTAGAAAAAGCCAGTGGAGGCTGAATTAAATCCCTAGATATCAGATAGAAAAAGCCTTATCCATTGCTAATGCCCTTACTGTGCCAAATTGGAGACGTTCCAGAGGCAGTTCTTATTAATTTGTAGCGTTGTTTGTTTAAATTAATATTTATTGGGATTATGTTTTTAATCGCTTTTGTACAGTAATGTGTATAATTAAATAATCTTAAAATATATTTATGATTCGTTACCATCGTTTCAAAGTTTTTGGTAATCTAATCATTTAATTAATGTCACAATATCTCATCTCAAAGATAATTTTCTTCAATATATGTAATACAAATATTTTTGATATAAAAGGACATTACAATGCAATTATCCTAAATCCTTTAAATTTCTATTATCAGATACTCTTCACCTGATTCACAGACATACAGTGGTGATAGTCAAGCTTAACACCATAATAGTTTCTGATCTTAAATAGTTGTACGCCAAAACATTTCGCTTAGGTCCACGTCCCTAATATCTTTGCTCAACGATTACCTCCTGCACAGGCTCGGTCACTTAAATGCCTTGGCTTTAAGCCAGGTCTCTATCCGAGATTGTAACCGAAGTTACAGGTTACTATGGCGCAGTGCATGCGGAACTATTATTTACAATGTGGAATCAATAGATTTTGTAAAGAATGCTTTAAGAATTTTCATATATTGGTCAGTGATTAGAACTTTTACTTTTGGGTCCCCCAAATCCTAAAACATGTGAGTAAACTGTACATAGAAATTTTGAGTATTGTAAGCTTAATTTAATATATTTTCAGCTTCAGGAATTTTTCCGCACAGCAGAGAATTCAGAGAGAATCACGACACTCCGTTCGCCACTGTCCCACACAAATTCAAGATATCGCGTTAAGTGGCAGAACTTAATACCTCGTTTTATCGTACTAGAAAAAAAAACTTAAATATAATCATTCCCCTGAAGTAGGAGTCGATTCGAATCCAACTCATGGTGCCCACATTCAGACACTGTCCCACAATTGCCTCAATAATTCTGATTTACAAAAAGAAGTGTTTGATATTAATTGGAATTTCGACTTGTTTGTGTTGTTATTGAAAAAATATTTTTATACGCCTTGAATGGAAAATTGAGAACTAAGTGATGCGCTACTTTCAGGTCATCGCTGCTTAATTACAAAATTTATGGGGAATCGAAAACTCGTGAACCATTAATAATCTTTTAAATATACGTAAAGTGTTACAGTCAGTGTCACACATAAAAGAAAATCATTTAGAAAAGTATAAAAGTTTTAACATTGCTGAACCTTAACTGGCTTTAGCGTGTGGTATCCTAAAGTCGCAGGTTCGAGACCTGTCCAGTGATTCACTTGAATTAAACTGAAACTGTTTTTTATGAAAAATGTTACTCATGGAGGCCTTTCCTGGCGCAGAGGCAGAAGCGTGCGATTGTAAACGCGACAGGTTGTGGGGTTCCATTCCCATTCCAGGAAATAAAAATATTAAAATAATATTTAGTATTTTCATTTCCTTGCTTTGGTAACAAGGCAAAGCGAGGCGTTGAGTTCCGCCACGCAATGCCTCGATGTGTGATCCTCGATGATGTGGCATTTGGGGAGGAGGATTTGGGCAAGTGGGGAGCGGAAATGTTCGCATTTCCTTAGGAGAACGGAGTGTCTTAACACAAGGTTCTCTGGTTCCCTCAGCCTACCCTGTGTGTGCAGGATACAAAAAAAAACGTGAATCTAAAAAAAAGAAATATTTATCTTAATATTTTTCATAAAATATCATTTGGGATTATGACTTTGTCTATATTTCACGTAAAAATACTATCACAATATTTATATTTATAGTAGACCATGCTACTATTTGATATATTGGCAAAACTTGGAATTTTGAAGATCTTACCTTTGCATAATTAAATTTAGTTATATAGAAATGAAGATAATGTTTTAGTTTAGAAATTTAAGCGTCTTAATAATATTTCAATATTTGGTTACAATTCTGTCTGCTTATTAATTAATACCATTGTTTAATTATTTAGGCAAAATAAAGCTTCAGAGATTTTGTTCGATGTTCAATTAGCTTAAAATTTACTTAAGAATTACTTTGAATTGGAAAGGCAGGTGTGGCATTTTCATTTAAATTATTTAGTGACTGGCAGATAACGTACTGGCGAAACTACTGGCTACTAGCCATTGGCAAGTAGGCTCCTTGGGGAGTATAAGGGAGCAATAATACAGGATTTCTTGTAATTCCTACGAAAACGAGATTTTAGGTTTTATAGTCTACGCAATCGTAGGGGTGGAAAACAGCTAGTCTGATAACTACGGACACTTTTTTTAGCTTCGCAGGTTCGCTGTATCCTGCACGTAGCAGGGTAGAGAGAACCAGATAACCTAGTATTAAAGCACTCTGTTCTCTTTTAACAATTCCGTTTCCCCACTTTCCGACGAATTAATGCATTACGTGAGTGACGGAACTCAACGCCGCATTTTACCTTGTTATCAGAGTGAAAAAACGAAAATACTAAATATTATTTAATAATTTCATTTTGTAGAGTGGGAATGTGAGACCTACAACGCCTTTATAGTCGCATGCTTGTACTTCTGGGACAAGACAGCCTCATTTTTTGTGGATTGCTAAAAATATTTTACTTATTTTACTTAACTAGGTTTAGATTTAACATACAATTATAGCGATTCATAAACGTATGACATAGTTGTCGTAGAAGAGAAACGATATTATTGTTAAAGTAGTCTGTCGTTTTATAGGTTTCTAAAGAAGCCTAGCTTCGTTATCATTTTCTCAAGTGGTAAGGAACTAACGACAGAGTGTCTTGTGAAAAAAGAGACTAAGTTTTTTATTAAAGGCATAGATTATGATACAAGGCCATATCCATAATATCCAAGTAGTAAAAATAAAGATGTAACGAGACACGATAAGATTCACAAAAAATACCTTCAAAGTATATGACATCCGGGGTATACGAGTATGACATCGCCGAAGAACTGCAAGAAAGCCGGATTAAATGGTACGGACACGAACCATCTCAGTACATCATCTGAGTATGTTGAAAATATCATCACGGCTTTGGAAATCTCTGGGTCTAGAAGAAGAGGAAGATTGTAGATTCATTACAAAATTTATGGGGAATCGAAAACTCGTGAACCATTAATTATCTTTTAAATATACTTAAAGTATATTTAAAAGATAATTAATCACTCACACTCACACATAAAAAAAATAAAATCATTTAGAAAAGTATAGAAGTTTTAACATTACAGAACCTTAAAGTAAGCTTTAGCGTGTGGTATCCTAGAGGCTCAGGTTCGAGACCTGTCCAGTGATAGATTCACTTGAATTGAACTGAAACTATTTTTTGTGAATACTCTGTGTGTTTCGCACTGTCTCGATAGTCTCGACCATTTATTACTTAATAACAATTATTAAATTAATTTAATAACAAATTAACACCTGTCGTGGCGCAGAATCACAAGCGTGCGGCTGTAAACGTGACAGGTTGTGGGTTCGATTACCATACCAGAAAATGGAATTTTTCGTTTCCTGCGTTTGGTAACAAGGCAAAGCGCGCCGTTGAGTTCCATCACTCAGCGCGCAATACCTCAATTCGGAGGAAAGTGGGGAACGGAGTGTCTTAACACTAGATTTTCTCTGCCTACCCTGCTATATGCGGGATACAGCGTGAAGCTATGTATGTATGTAACAAATATGTTGTTATTAGTAAACTATTGTTTAATTATGTGTTAAAATAATAAACATTTCAATAAAATAGATAAAGCTGTACCAATTTGAATATTTCATAGATTTTCGAATTCAAATGTTAAGTCAAGCATCAAGAGGCTTAGGTTAACGGAAATAGCGACTTCTGAAGAAATGATAAAATAATACTTTTTGGAGGGCGAGGATTACTACCGGCCTTGTTAGGGAGCTCGTAAAAATACTGCAAAGTAGATAAAATATGAACTTACGGAAATTATAATATGCAAAATATACATGTTGGTGTAGAATATTACAATATCCTTTATCAAAATATGAGAGACCATTGTGGTAACGTGAATGGAAACGCGATTGGTTGTGGGGTCGATTCCCGTTCGAGGTAATTATTATAATTAAATATATATTCATTTATCTGCTTTGCTAAGACAAAGCGTCTCTTGGCATTCTGTCACTGTAATGCAATGTCTTCAACTCTGAAGTGGCTTGGCACTAGGACTACTTTAACCACCTTGCTCAGCGGGATAAAGAAGCATGAAGTTTGTTTTTATGAACTGTTATTAACGTTAGTACTTTACTTTGTTTATGTTTTTGCAAAGTCAAAGTCAAAGTCAAAGTCAAATAATTTTATTCAAAATAAGAAGTTACAAGCTTCATTTTTTGAACGTCAAATAATTTACCACCGGTTCACTAAATTTAATGCCTCAGACCTGAGAAGAACCGGCGCAAGAAACTCAGCGGGACTATTTTTTTTTTTTTTTTTTTTTTTTATATTCGACAATGGTTTACAATTCTTTATTATTGGCAATGATACCTTTGAAACAGACTGGAGCAATATATAGAAGCAGTCTTCTACGTTTCACTATATATTTATATAAGAATTGAGAAAATGGCTGAATATAGAATAACTATGTACTCGTACATAGCGATTTGAAGATAGTTATAACTTGTTTTAAAATATATTTTTCATCTTCGCATATGCAGAGCAAGTAGAAGATATGTTATGCTGGACCATACCATATCCATTCACTTTAAAAATATTTTCACACGTTGGCTGGAGACGTTTAAATGATAAATGTAAACTATTATAATAAAAATAATCCTTACTACAAATATACTCGTACTACCAGAATTAAAGTGACCTATTTAAAAATTGCAATTCGTGAAAAATTACAATAGAGGCATAAAATAGGGCTTTTAGGGTCATAGCTTTAGAGATCATCCAAACAATACCGTCATTTTCATCATCTTTTAAATAATAATATTTTTAACCGATTTCAAAAAGCAGGAGGTTATCAATTCGACTGTACTGATGTTTTTTTATTTATTTATTTTATTTGTATTTTTTTATTTTTCTGTTTATTGCTCCACAAAACAAATTACAATTGGTATACATATAAATAACCATAAAATTACTACTATTGTAGAAACGGTTGCATTTTTTTCTATGCAGACACACCATGCATTGATAATTATTACAAACAACACCTGTGGCAACAAAAACTAACAATAGAGAAGAAGAATAACATAATATTGTTAATGTCTAATTTAAAATTTAGGCAAACAATGTTTGTATTTAACAATAGGTAAAGAGGAATACACAATAAGCTATACAATTAAACTATTTAAATATTAAATTAAATTAGTTAGGTACTACTTAAACTAACCAATTTCTTTTATGTGTTACCTTTTTTTTATATGAAAGCTAGTGCTTCTGACGTGGTCCCAAATAGTTGAGATCCGAAATGACGAGTAGTTTTTGAATTATTCGTAACAATTTTACTTTTTAGTGCATTTTATATACGGACGTTTTTTTTTATTGATAAAGGATGGCAAAAGAGCAGAAGAACCACCTGATGGTAAGTGGTTACCTTCGCTCATAGACATTTACCACCAAAGGAGCTGTAAATACGTTGCCGACCTAGTGTTCAGATGGGAAGGAGAGGAAATAATGTAGTGGCCGTGGCAGTCTGCCATCGGAGCCACCACATTCTAGGGAAAGGATAGGTGGGAATAAGGAGAACCTGGCTTTCATGCCATTGAACCGGAACACATCATAAGATGCTTGGTGGTTCGTCTTTGACATGATAGTAGTCGCGAGTCAGTCAGAAGACAAACCTCCTACCACCTAACTACTGGGATTCCCGCCTCTTACGGGACGCTACCCAGCCGTGGAGGGAAGTTGTATTCAAATCTTAATCATGTAGATTAACATTTCTACAAATATGATATCGTTTAATATAATATATAAGTATACCAAGAAAGTTGACATTATCTCCAAATGTCATTTGAAAACAATTTTCTAAAAAATCCCACATTTACCGTGAAACAGCACAATGGCTGTCTAAGTCACCATTTTCTTATAAAGCATGTTAATATTAGGTGAAATAACATTTTATTTATATTTAAGAATCTATTACGAAGCCTTACGCAGAATGTATAAAGGTCTGTAGGGTTCACATGTTCATTTAAGAATGAAATAATTTTTAGTAGTTTTAGTTTTATGTGGAAAATTAATTATAATATTAAATAACTACCTAACGCCTGTCGTGGCGCAGGCACAAGCGTGCGACTGTAAACGCAACAGGTTGTGGGTTCGATTCCCATTCCAGCAAATGTAAGTTTAATATTTTCATTTCCTGGGTTTGGTAACAATGCAAAGCGTGACGTTGAGTTCCGCCACTCAACACGCAATACTTCAATTCGGCGGAAAGTAGGGAACGGAGTGTCTGAACACTAGGTTCCCTATGCCTATCCTGCTATATGCGCATACAGCGTGAAGCTATGTATGTATGTATGTATATGTATGTATGTATATATTTTTTTACTGAAAATAACGCCAATAATACCTATGTTACAACAAGCTATTTTGACAAGAAACAAGAATTTTGACGTAACTCGACAAGAACGCATACTTTAATGGGCTAGAGCGTTTGGACCTATACTCACTCCAAAATGCGCGGATTCGAATACAGTTACTTTTATATTTTTTTAAATATTTTTCTTATCCTAAATGTGTGTATTCTACGTTTAGAAATAACAAAACATTATTATAGCCCTCTAATTCCTTAATTTATATACTTTTACTACAAAAATGCATATTATACAGTACCTAAAGTATTACTCTTGTAACTCATATTTTTTATATATTTAAATATTTATTAGTTAACCACGAAAATTTTTGAAAGAACTTCTTGATTTCAGATTATTTCATATATAATCTATCTAAATTCTAAGAAAAGAATATTTACATTCTCAAAAAATCAAAATCGGTAACAAAATAAAGTAAAATACCGTTACATACAAATAAGTTAAGTACTTATCTAACTATTAACTATTTGAGTCCAGTCCCCATCCATCTCTAATTGGTACTTGGAGTTGAGGAACGTTATATTGAATTGGAAACTGCTTAAGATTGGTTCTTTGTGTCGTTGTCAATATGCAAATGTAGGGCAAGAATAAATGGGCCAGTAATGTTATATGTTTTCTTTATTTTTATATATCTTTCGCGTTTTATGAAGTAAGCAGAAAGAAGGTTTTTTATCCAATTTTAACGCAGAAGGTTATAATTTCGACGGATTTTTTATGTATGCACCACATAAGTTTCTAAGGAAGAACCAAATTTGATGATACTTTTTTATGTTATAGCTACTTCTGATGTGATCCTGTTTAAATTTAATTAAGATATGATGAGTGGGTTTTGAGTTATTTGTAATAATGCTACTTTATGGTTCATTTTATTTGAAGTTGATTTTCTTTTTTGTTTATTGTTTTGTTCTTATACATCCAACTTAACTTTTACGTGGCTGGATAAAGACGTACGGCATAGTGGCTAGAGCGTTTGGACGGTTTCCAACAGGCATAGGTTCAAGATCCGCGACGTTAAATTCTTCATATGTTTTGTATCAGAGAGAATTAAGATATATTGTAATATACGCAAAACTTTATATGCATAATCCCTCATGATGACCATTAATGTATACATACATATTTTTTTATTTATATTGTGTGTAATAAAGTTTAATGTTATTCTATTATATTATAATGAATGCGAAGTAATTATTTTACGCAGTAATTATTTTTATTGTTTTGTAATATATGCTTATTTATTATATATTTAAAATGAACAGAAGTTCATAATATTCTTTCCCTTCTATTTTTTTACATTACTTAGAAGTGAAATTTAAAATATACAATTCCGTCCGCAAAAGCCACCTTTTATAACATAAAAGTATCAAAATATATACGGCCAGAGTAGTTGGCGTGTTGTTTTATGTACCAACGTCGGGAGAATGCAATAAGGCTAAGCAGTTTGATAAACACGTTTGAAGACACCAGCGGCTATGTGTAACTTTAGGTTAACGCAACATCAACAATGGTCAAAGCAAACTTTAATACTAAAAATATAACTTTGAGATTTAAAATTCGTTACTATAAAAATAATTTTAATCGATTTCAAAAAAAGAGGAGGGTATCAATTCGACTGTCTTCTATAATTTTCCGAATTTTTTCAAGTGTCAGGAATATTTTAATAATTGTAAAAAAAATATAAAAATAACAAATTTGTGAAAAAAATTTAAGGTTACATTAAACCGAGAATGTTAAATACTTTGTAATGTATTCTCACCACTTCCTCACCGATTTATACCTTAACGTGTTTGTTTCTTTATCACGTTACCTTCTACGTGTACACATTTTTAAAGTAGTTGTAAGACTCAATGTAACAAAAATTTGTTACTATATAAAAATTTAACTTTAAAAATATATTTAAGTGTCTGCCTACGTGAAGCAAAAACTTTGTACCTGTTTTTACGATTACGTAGTCAGAGGAGAATGAAATTTGGCACACTTATAGTTTATATAGAGAAGGAGCGCAGAATGCTAATATTTTTTTTTTAAATAATGCAAAAAAGTATATAAAATTATTAAAATAAATACATTAAAATAAATGTTACACACATTACCATGATTTGACTTTGTAGTCACATGACATTTGTAGTCACATGTAAATAAATATATATAAATTGCTAAAGACGCGCTGTTAACGCGTCAACGGGGACACTAGTATAACTACACTATGTTTTACTTCAAAAATATATTTACGTGACTACCTACTCAAGAGTTTATGTTTATAAAAATTATATTTATCCACACATTAACAAAAAACATATTATTTCGTAGTTATTATGTTCTCCATTATTAAAATTTGGAACATACACTTCTTATAATTACTATAAAAATGTTGAGTAAAAGAATACTAGATTTTATTTCTTGTAGTAATCGGTTTATGCAGCGCACTGAGCGCTTATCTCTATAGTACCTGAAACCTAAGCATCTAACTAATTACTGCATGTTATTTTCTTTGTTACCAACTTTTATAAAAAAACACGTTATAGCTATCTACATAGAAATGAGGGCAGATAAGGTAAACGCGACTAGTCGCGGGTTCAATTCCCACGGAATAAAAATATTATAATTATGAATATTTAGTATTTGGATTTCCCTGCTCTGGTAACTAGGCAAAGCGCGGTGTTAAGTTGCGTTACTCAGTGCGCAATGCCTCAATTCAACGGAAAGTGGGAAGCGAACGGAGAACGGATAATTTTAACATTAGGTTCTCAGGTTCCCTGGTAATACAGCGTAATACAGATAAAGAAAGATACTTATGGCTAAACTAGACAAAATCTTTGATTTACATATACTGTACATATACAGTCCTTTGTCTACATACAAAATTTTCAGGAATATGTAGATGGAGTTTTACTGACAACAATTTATCTTTCGGCGTTGAGTTCCGCCACTGGGCACGCAATGCCTCAATCCTGCGGAAACGGTGACGACATTCCTACTATAGTCTAAAAGTTGGTAGCAATATCATTAACATCAGTGAGAATCGAATCTATACCCTACATAACAACTACTACGAAATTCTTTACTAGGACCAAAATAAAAAAAAATAAAACAAAATTTAATTTCAAAACAAAATTTTACTAACACAAGAACACTGCATGTTAGAAATTTTTATATTTGAGTAAACGCTTAGTGGGTATATAGGGCAAGTATTTGCTAACATTTTTATGTAACACCACTGGTTTAACGCGTTGCTCTGGATTGGGCGTTGGCAAATTGCCAGAGGTTTGAGTGGACGTTAGGTGAAACGTAAAAATTCTGTTAAAATGAAATATTTACTAGAGTTTCTTTATTCACCGATACTATTTATAAATGTACTATTAATTCACTTTTAGTATGTAACGAGTATATTACCGTATGATTTTTTCATACCTTTCAAGGTTATGCAAATTAAAACCGGAGAACGGAGTGGCTGGACTCTATGTTCTCTTTAACAACTTCTTTATGCAAGGCAGCGTGAACTGCTTAAAAATATGACTTAATTGAAATAAATTTATATATACATATATAGATCTAGAGATAGATTTATGCATAATTTTTATCTAAATAACAACATATTTATAGCTTTCTTCGATACATGTACGAAATACGTTTTAGAAACACAATTAAGCGAAGCAGGATTCAAACTCACGCCTCTTGGAATCTCTCTCTAACCAAATAAGCTATACGTTCTTAGCAAGGTACGATGGAATTCTTATTTGCTTTTTAGAATTAGCAAGACAGAGCACCTAAATGGGCTTCAAGAAGCGCAGGTTCAAATTTTGCTATGTTATTTTCTTTGAAGTTCCCAAAACATTATTTTTATTATTTTTTTTTTGTTTTTTAACTTCACGCTGTATCCCGTATATAGCGGGGTAGGCAGAGGAAACCAGAGAACCTAGTGTTAAGACACTCCATTCTCTTTCAACATTTCCGTTCCCCACTTTCCACCAAATTGAGGCATTGCGTGTCGAGTGGCGGAACTTAACGCCGCGCTTTTTTCGCTTTTTTTTTTCTTTTTATTTTAAGAGTGTAAATATTTTGAAACAATAAATAAATAAAAGCATGCCTGCATGCATTTTCTTACGGTGATGGCCAACGCCAAAATCACATGCTAATAGGCATTTAGATTAATATGCTGACCAAAAGAAATCCTGTACAAATTTTTAATACATAACCGATACATAACCGGCTTTTTACAACAGTAATTAAGATAATTGCTCGAAATACCTTTCATTAAGTTAATAACACGGTTTACCAATTCTGGCGTTAGTTGTTTAATAATAGCAGTAACCGCTATTAAAAAATTAACAGGGGTTAACCAACGTTCCAAAACAAAATCTATATGACATCGCAATGTTTCTGGTATACCTATTTTGATAAGAATTGTTAAAATAATTAATTTAAAATTATAAATTTTACGTTTTAACCGATTTCAAAATAAAAGGAGTTTCTCAATTTGACTGTTATTTATGTGTGTTACTGCGTTACTTTTTTAACACTAGGTTCCCTCTGTCTACCCTGCTATATGCGGGATACAGCGTGAAGCTATGTATGTAACATAACATTAGGTTCCCTCTGTCTACCCTGCTACATGCGGGATACAGCGTGAATCTATGTATGTATGTATGTAAATCAATTTAGATGATTCACTAAGTAGTTTTTGAGTAATACGTAACAATTTTACTGTTTAGAGCATTTTTTCGGAGGTCAATTTTGTAAAAGTTTTGATTATAATATAGTTTTTTTTTTGTGTTTTGCCCTTTTTTTAACAAAACATTATATGCAATAACATCAAACGATCTATTTATTTTTTACAAAGCTTATTAAGTTTAGTCTATAACAAGGATAATTTCAATATTAATTAATATTATTTTTTTTAACTTCACGCTGTATCCCGCATATAGCAGGGTAGGCAGAGGGAACCCGAGAACCTAGTGTTAAGGCACTCCGTTCTCGCACAACAATTCCGTTCCCCACTTTTTGCCGAATTGAGGCATTGCGTGCTGAGTGTCGGAACTCAACGCCGCGCTTTGCCTTGTTACCAAGCCCAGAAAATGAAAATACTAACATTTCCTGGAGTGGGAATCGAACCCACAACCTGTCGCGTTTACAGTCGCACGCTTGTGCCTCTGCGCCACGCCAAACGTTTTCCTTTTAGTTTCTTAACACGCAAGTCTCGAATTCACGTGGAAAGCAGGAAACGGAGTGTCGTGATACTAAATTCTATCTGACTACCCTGCTATATGCCCAGAATTTTAGACCTAAAGTTGCTTTTGCTTTTTATACATTTAGTTATTATTGGCCTAACCAGATTGAAAGTAAATTTAAAGTGGAGCTTGAATATGCATTATTTAGATATACGAGTATTTAGGTATTATAACTATTCTATAGGGATCAAATATTTAATAAACTTAATATATTTACCTCTACAACCTCATCTGCATATAAAACATATTATATATAAATATATGCTAAGCTCCTTGCCGTGCAAAATTAGAGACGCTGGTAAGGCAATACTCATTATTTGTACTGTTTCACAAAATTAATATTTACGAACACTCTAATGACTTTCTACTTCCGTAAAGTGCCTATTTTGTGTAATTACTGTCCTTTTCAATTTTATTTTGTTTGTTTAAATTATTTGTTTACTAAACAAATTAAAGAACTAACTGAGGCCTGTGGCGCAGAGGCACAAGCGTGCGACTGTAAGCGTGACAGGTTGTGGGCTCGATTCCCACTTCACCGAATGAAAATTTTATTTTTTTTTTCAACTTCTCGCTGTATCTCGCATGTAGCGGGGTAGGCAGAGGGAACCAGAGAACCTAGTGTTAAGACACTCCATTCTCTTTCAACAATTCCGTTCCCCACTTTCCGCCGAGTTGAAATGTAATATACCAAATTTTACATTTCCTGGATATATTAAATTTTTATAATAATTAATATTTAATTTGTTTTGATTTCCTCGCTCTGGTAAAAAGCCAAAGTGCAGTTCCGCCACTCAGCACGTAATTCCTCAATACGGTGAAAAGTGGGGAAAGTTCTCAGTGCAGTAGAAATTTCCACCATAAAGGAATTTTGCTGGAAGTTTTTTTATCTTTCATGTAGGCAAAACTTGGAGAACGGAGTGTCTTAACATTATGTTCTCTAGCTTATCAAATAGATGAGTGAACATGAAAAGACATGTAATTTTGTTTTAAAATGAAATCAATGATCTAGAATATTGTTTTGTTTATATTAATTCAATCAAAAAAATGTTTCATCAAATATTTGATATATTCATTCAAAACAATATTCACATGTTGTCTTTGATGTTTATTTAAGGACGGATACAGCGTTGGGTTACATCGATCAAAACGCGGTGTTCCGCGTAATGAAGGCAAAGGGAAGAGTTGTTAGAAAACAACTTACTAGGAAGTTACTTGTCATATTTACATCGAAAAGTAAATATGTTAATAAGACGAGAATGTATAAATTCCTGGAAGTGAATAATAAAAGATTTCAGTTATGTGTAAACTTAGTATAAAAATTGAGTTATTTTTATACCACAGTCGTGAGAGGCACAAGCGTGCGACTGTAAACGCGACAGGTTGTGGATTCGATTCCCACTCCAGGAAATGGAATTTTAATTTCCTGGGTTTGGTAATAATGCAAAGCACGGCGTTGAGTTACACCACTCAGGACGCAATGCCACAATTCGACGGAAAATGGGAAACGGAGTGTCTTAACACTAGGTTTGCCTCTGCCTACCCTGCTATATGCGGGATACAGCGTGAAGCTATGTATGTATGTAATATATATTAACTAAAACAATATTTTTATTAGATAGACACAGATAACTTAGTGTCTAGTCACTTAGTGTTCCGTTTCGATTGTAGATATTGCGTATTCAATGGCAGAACTCAGTGTCGCCCTTTCTCTTGCCATAGCAAGAAAGTAAAATCGAACGCACAACCATCGTGTTTGCAGTCAGAAGTTCTGTCACTGCGTTACAATAATTCTATTAAACTTTAGATTATAAAAACTAGTTCTTAATTAAATAAGAAATTAAAAAATATATAGGTATATTTGTTATAAAAATAGTTATATGAAGGAACCTATGTGATTCTAACTGATATCAATTTTTTGTATTTTTTCTACTAAATAAAAATTAAATTTAAATGACCACATCTTAACAATTTGCATGGTTGATATCAAAGCAACATATAGGTACCATTAATCATACAGATGTACATATCACGAAATACCAATAAATAAGTTATCTCATATTTAAATATCAATTTTTATCCTTTACTTAGCTATATGATAAAAATAACTGTTTTTGACATAATAAAAGGAGTCCTTATCTAATAATCTCGCAGTCAAAAGAATTATTTGGAGACGCCGTCATTGTCGTGATCTGGGGCCAGTCGCTCACGATCACGCTCGCGCGAACATTGAAATTCGAAAATCCGTGAAATATACAGATTGTTATGCCTTTAGTGATCTTTGATGCGATATTTATAAATGCGTGCAAGTAGAAATGTAATCGGGTACCTTTTTCTGAAAGCTCTCGAGCACGTTATGATGATAGGATGAAAGTAACAATACCTTTTTGCTCTCCGAGGATCCGTCTACTTAAGAGAAATCTGAATGATTTTTGATCCTACTTCTGTTAGCCACTTGGGATTTTGTTTCAGTACACGAGTGTATAGATACTGTAAAGCAGTTCAAGCATTCATTATTTTATTGAGTTATAATTATATTATGTGATCTTCTTATTTGTATATGTATGTGTATGTGATAAGGAATAATATGAATCATACACGATCACGCTTCCCGCACTGCAGAGAAATCAGAGGAACCTAGTGTTAAAAATTTCCATTTACTGCTTTCTGCTCGAATTTGAAACATTTGTTAATTGGTGGAACTAAACACTGAGCTTCGTCTTTTACTAGGATGAAGAAATAAACATAATTTAAATTGAATCGAACCTATAACCAATCGCATTATACACCACGATGGCCGTCATTTATTGTTTTAATTAACGAATAAAGAATTCATATTAAAAAATGTTTCTTTGATTATATGATACATTTTATCACTACAAATTAACAAATGCGCTATAAAGTGATAAAACTGCAAAAAAAGAACAAAGAAAATAAATATTTCAGCTACAAATATGAAAAATAATAGTAAAACCTTATATATAAACAGATTATCGTTTTCAAAACTTTATCCTAGAAGGCTTAGATGAATTCGTTTACGTTACAAAAGGTAGTTTCTACACAATGTATTCTTCAATACAAAGTGAAAGAAGAATATAATCTCTTTGCACAACAACTTTCTGTATCAAGCTTATTATTATACTGCAGCCTTTTCAAACATGAGCTATCAAATTTCAAATTCCCACTAATTTTGTTACAGTAAAGCTACATCTAGTAAATACATGAAATATCATATGGTAATTTTATACAGTAATTGTGCAGGCCAATTAAATAAATGCCTCCCTGTGAGGGAGGGACGCTGGGTAGCGTCCCGTAAGAGGCGGGTATCCCAGTAGTTTGGTGATAGGAGGTTCGTCCTCCGTCTGGCTCGCGACCACCTTCATGTCAAAGACGAACCGCCAAATATCTTATGATGTGTTCCGGCTCGATGGCATGTAAGCCAGGTTTTCCCTTTTCCCACTCATCCTTTCCCCAAAATATGGTGGTTCCGATAGCGGACTACTATATTATCCTCCCCTTCCATTTAGGTTGGCAACGCATCTACAACATCTCTGGTGGTGGAGATGTTAATGGGCGAAGGTAACCACTTACCATCAGGTGGTCCTTCTGCTTGTTTGCCATCCATTATCCATAAAAAAAAATTAAAAGCAAAGTTTCCAAAGATTTTTTGATAGTTATGGTAGTCGTTCTGACAGGCCATCAGATATGGAAGTATCGTATTGTCATTAGATTCGGACACATGTGCAAATTTATATTACTCATAGACTTTTTTCCATCCATTAATTGGTTGATATATATGTAAACCTAATAAAAGCATATATATAATACACAAAGTATATCTTAATAATAATATATAACCCAAACAATTTTAATCAAAATCGTTACAGCCTTTACAAAAAAAAATAATTTAAAATAAGCATCACATTTCAATGACTGTCAATTTTCTTTGACAAAGAAAGAGAATTACAAAATATTATCTAAGATCATCTCGATGCTTAGGAATCCAAATTCAATATGAATTTAATACAAAATTTATTCTCGGTTTTACCACGATTAAATCATATTAATGAAATACGGCCGTTATAATCGTATTTCGGAGCTGGAAATATTTTACAACCATAAAATTTGCTGGCAAGTACTTATTTGTTTTAGGCTGGTTCTACATTTAGTGCAGGCATTTTTGTTGGAATAATTATCGTTAAAATAATGAATAGAGGCCGTTATGGCGCAGTGGGACCGCGTCTAATTGTAAAATGTAATAGTTGTAGCTTTGATTCTCACTTGGATTATATTTAAATTATTTTCAATTTCTCGGCCTAGTAGAAGAAGCGCGACATTAAAGTCGCCCACTCAATGTTTTGAATTTAGATGGAAAGAGGACAATGAAGTGTCTTGACCCCAGTTTTTCTCTGTCTATCTGCTTCTAACAGAATGATACTGTTTTTTTTTTAAATAAAGAAAAAAAAAGATTTCTTATGAACAACTTAACTAAGTACCGTAGTAACTACTACGGTAGCTTAGTATGAGACTAATGAAAGGTTGTATGTGGCTGTGGGTGTTTCTTCGGTCTGAAAAGCCGAGCGTGGCGTTGCAACACATAACTTTTAAAAAATGGGCAGAAATCGATAAAATGACTAATATATCGTCATTCTGGTATATATCACTGCTTCTATCAACTTAATTATGAATGATGCAAGCAAGAAAAACTTGCAATAAAAAAAAACAGAGCAAAGACCAATATACACAAATATTGAAAAAAAACTATAAAATAATATAATTCTAATATTTTAAAATATTTAAACAAAAAATATTTCTAACACAAAATCATTAAATCTAAAGGTAATTACGTATGCTACTAAATGTATAAACGGCCTTATGTTGCTAATAGTCTCCTATTGTCTCAATTTGTACGAAGATTAATTTCCTGAGTCTGGAGATTCTGCTGTGTGAATCATTGGCGAGGATTACGGATTACTGGAAGTGAAAGATTAAAAAGTATATAAATAATATTTAATATCACTTTATTTAATTTATTATTATAAATGATATTAAATTATAATATATTTTTTAACAATAAATTTTTAACTACATTTTTTATTTCTTCTTCTTCTTCTTTTAGTGCCTCTCCAACTAGTGAAGGTTGGCAGTCAGCTTTGCATATTCAGTCCTATTCCTGGCAGTATGGAATAGCTCTACAGTGCTTTTGATTCCCGTTCATTCGCGGATGTTTCTAAGCCGTGACTTTTTTCTGCGGCCGATTTTTCTTCCAGCAACTTTTCCCATCATTAAAAGTTGTAACAGTTCGTATCGGTCATGTCTAAAAACGTGCCTCAAATACGAAACTTTACGCTTTTTGATAGTTAGCAAAAGCTATCAAAATGCAAAAACATCAAAATATCAAAATCAAAGTGCAACAATCAGAGTCGATGGGGATGATTCTCAAGAAATCAAAGTCAAGAAGGGAGTTCGTCAAGGCTGTATTCTATCGCCGACTCTTTTAACATCTGCATTTTTTGTTATGTACCTGTTAAATAAGGTATAAAATATAGTAAAAAAAAATAAAAAGTAACATATAAATGGGGAACGGAAATGTTAAAAAGAGAACGGAGTGTCTTAACACTAGGTTTTTAGGGTTCCTCTGCGTACCCTGCTATACAACGTGAAGCTGTAAAAAAAATTATTTTTTTTACTACGGAAACGTTTAATATAACGTGGTGAGATAATGTCTGAGTTCCACCACTAAATACAGAATGTCTCAAATTCGAGCCAAAAATGGCAAACGGAGTGTCATGACACTAGGATCTCTTTGACTACCCTCCTATGAGGGGTAAAGCCTGAAGCTAACAAATGTATATAAAAATTATCCCATCTAGCAATAATGTGCCCACGATTCAAGCCTATCAATCTTTTCCGTCAGTTGCACGTCCTGGCGCTTTTCAAACGATTATGCTTACTTAAGTGCATGTTGAACCAAACCTGCCTCATCAGGGACTGCCTAACTTGAAAGTCTAGCATTCTATGGAACCTAATTTATGACATCGATACTGTATTCGTATTTTATTAACCGATTTTAAAAAAGGAGGAGGTTATCAGTTCGATTATATTCTTATTATGTGTGTGAAACGTAAAAATTTTTACTGGGCGATTTAGATGATTCTTTTTTATATGATAACTAATGCTGGTGTAGTCCTGTTTAAGGTTAGTTATGGTCTGACGAAGAGTTTTTGAGTTATTTGTAATAATTTCACTTTTTAATGATTTTATTAGACTTCAGTTTTCTTTTTTTGTTAAAATCTCAATTATTTATTTAAATATATTATTACATTATATAGGCCATCGTGGCGCAGTGGAACACCATATAATTGTCATCACAATAGGTTATGGGTTTGATTCCCACTCGAAAATTCAATCGAATAGCTATATTTCAATTATTGTGGATTCTCCGCTCTAATAAGACAAAGCAAAGCATCAAGTTTTACTTTTCAACAGGCAATGTTTCAAATTTGAATAGTGGAGTCTTTTGACACTGGGTTCTCCCTAACTGCTCTGAAATAGCAGCAATAATAAATTGTTTACATTATTTAGGAATTAAAAAGTATCAGTAAATAAAGCTTACTAAAATAAAACCTTAAAGTCCAGTTAATTTTACTCGCTGCATAAAAAGATATTTTCAATTTTATTTGAAGGAAAAAGGTGAGGATTTCAATACGATGTTTATCACCACTTGACAAAATGAAAAAGACGAAATTGAATTTTGGAAGCTGCTGGAGTAATCACGAAATAAAATATTATGACAAAAAATTGAACGGGGATCTTTAATATTCACCATTACTGTTAATGCACTACGGACATAATATGATCAGGTTTTAACTGATTTCATAAAAGGACACAATTCAATTTTTTACTGGATTTTTACCAATTTTGATGATATTTTTTTATACGATAACTAGTGCTTTTGATGTGGTCCCACTTAATTTTAGCTAAGACGTCACTAGTAGGTTTAGAGTTATTCGTAATTATGTTACCTAATAAATGCATTGCCGTTTGCCTTCATTTTGTTAAAATTTTAATTATATTTTTTTTACTTTTCCATTACCTAAATCTAAACTCATAAAACTTATTAGCTTAGTGTTTCTATGTTTCTTCTAAGAGAATCGACTCTTAAACAAGGCGTTGTTTGAACTAAATGCATGTAATTTCGTCTCTTCAATTTTCTACAGTAATAACATACCTATGTATTTGTAATTAATTGCCATAACTGTGCTATGTATCTTATTTCATACTATATAATATACAATAAGTTTTATATCCTCTCATGTATTTTATTAAGAAAGGGCCGAACTAAAATAAATTAAATATACGCAAACTTAAATAGAATTTTAATTCTAAAAAAGATTTGTACCAAAATTCTGTTTAAGCGTATATCTACAACTTTATGTTTTTTCCCTTATAGCAAGATAAATTGAGAGAACCTAGTGTCAAGTGACTCTGTTCTCAACTAAGCTTAGTTTTTATATATTTTTACCCGACTGCCAGAGGAGAGTTACGTGTTTCGCGCGCATCATGTATGTTTGTAATATTCTTTATTATATATCATATATCTTTCAAACCCCTGGACCGAACTATATAATTAAGGTGTCGTTACATAGGTATTGATACTCCAAGTATTCTTAGATATGTGACATCACTTTTAATTCAATATGGCGCCCTCTAGAGGTAATTACGTCATGAATAAAAACAAAAAAAATGTTGATGGGTAACGTGTGGGGCACGTTTCAAATATATAACATATAACTATTATTTTTTTTTAGCTTACTTTATTTGTTTTTGCTCCCTAAATTTGAAGAAATGGTTCAGTTGGGTTTTTGTTCTTTATAATTATGTGTGTTTATTCCTAGTACATAGAAAAATTAATATTCGAAATAATTTTAAATATTGCTACAATCAGTATTTTATGTAGTCATATCATGAATAAAAACGTTCAACCGATAACGTTGATAACGCGTAAAACATCATAAAAATTCAAATTCCTTAACTTTTCACATTGCCACCCTCGCTTTCCCTTCATCTTAAAGTTCGCCTTAAAAATATTCGGAAAAAAGTATTGTCATCTCAGCGCTATTCATCAAAGCGAGTCACTCTACACCAAAATACCTATCATATCTTTTGAAAAGACTTGTTAAATATCGATTTTAAGTTAAATCATGGTGCGTGGTGCGTTTAGGGACGTTTTATTGGATAGTTCTAGGTTCAAATATATGTAAGGGTATGTATTGGGCATTGTTTATAATATTAAGAAGTCGTAAGTATATATTTAGTAAATAACATTCTCTCTTGCTGGGCCATTGTTCTTAGAAATAATCATAGGTAGCAGAAATTTATAAAATCTCTCTACAGAGATGCCAACAGCAAAACTAAGTTGTAACAAGTGTATAAGAATTTCTTAGTAACTGCATAGAACGTATGGCTTAGTGGTTAGAGCGCTTGGACGGTATTCAAAAAGGCACGGCTTTGAGCCCCAACGTTCAAATTTGTATAAGTTATCTAAAAAAATATATTCATAATAACAAATTTCGTCTCTGTTTTTAATGAAAGCTGAAATTTTCAGCGTGTTACTAACTCATTAAATATGAAAAAAAATATTAACTATCGTGTAACACAGATGCTATTTTATTTCGTTCTGTCTACGTATTAAGAAAAATGGCAATCCTCTTTAAAAATTCTATTTTCATTATCTGCTCCATCGTTTTACAAAACAAGCACGTTTACAACAAAATATCTAAGCAAGTTAGTGGTGTAACGAAAGAAATAATTCGTTAGCTGTGAAACGAAAAGAATAAATAACTTAACAATAAAACTATTTCATTGTTATTTAATAAAATAAAATACCTTAACAATTTTATATAGAAGCCATTCAACTACCTTTTAAACGAGTTTTTTTAACCTACTGCAAACACCAAAGAGAAAATTGGACTATATTTTTTTACTTTTTACTGGGTGAACTAATTTTGACGAATCTTTGGTTTAAACGATAACTAGTGGTTCTGATGCGATCTCATCTAAAATTAGCTAAGATCTGACAAGTAGTTTTCAAATTATTCGTTATAATTTTTCCTCTTAGTGCGCTTTATGTAAATCGGTTTTATTTTTTGTTAAAATTTTAATTAATATTTGTTTTTTAACTTCACGCTGTACCCCGCATATAGCAGGGTAGGCAGAGGGAACCTGAGAACCTAGTGTTAAGACACTCCCTTCTCTTACAACAATTCCGTTCCCTACTTTCCGCCAAATTGAGGCTTTGAGTGTTGAGTGGCGGAACTCAACGCCGCGCTTTGCCTTGTTACCAAACCCAAGAAATGAAAATACTTAATTTTACATTTCCTGGAGTGGGGATCGAACCCACCACCTGTCGCGTTTGCAGTCGCACGCTTGTGCCTTTGCGCCACGACAGGCGTTATTTTTTGTTAAAATTTTAAATATAATATATATATTTCTTATCTACTTATTTATCAAAGTAAGACCGTTTTTACTTACCAGAACAGAACTAGTAGTATTATAATAGTGACATCGATACAGTACATGTAATGTATTGTACATATAAATAATATACACGCTTCAATGTATTTGACATACATTTATATATAAAATTACATACTTATCTAGGCCACAGTATGCAACACAAATGAACAAAATAATCACCATAATGAATGTTCTACAAAGATAAGTATAAAAAAAATCAATAAATAAATATATTATGAAAAAAATGAACATGAATATTTAAATTAGAAAATTGAAATAACTCTGAAAGTATGCCAAAATGATCTGCCTTTAAATTTCAATATACCATGGATTTTTGAGCTTAGACGTTGGCGTGAGGGTTGGAGCTGAGCTTAAATGGCTTATGAATAATAATATTTCATTCCTCAAAAATCCCGTATTTTATATATAAAATATTAATATATGAAAGCAACTTCACGTTTGTTCCCGTTTCCTGTCCCCGTATAGAAACAAAGTCAAAGAGAATCTAGTGACCGTACACTCCGTTTTCCGTTTTTCTTCTAAAATTCAAACATTGCATGTTCAGTGTCGGAACTGTAATTTAATTACATACATACATACATACTTAGCTTCACGCTGTATCCAGCATATAGAAGGGTAGGCAGAGGATACCTAGTGTTAAGACACTCCGTTCCCCACTTTCCGCTGGATTGAGGCATTGCGTGCTGAGTGGCGGAATTCATTTAATTACCACAGCGAGAAAATGCAAATAATTCTAATATAATCATTTCAAATATAATTTATATACGAGAGGTGCAGAAACGATCGCCGTGAAGAACCTTGAAAGGCTTGTGCTGGCTCGATCAGTGTGAGTGCCAGTCGTAATTGTAATTTCAACTTATAGTTCATACTGTATTCTATAATAAATCGAGTAGTGCCCGTATCCAGGTTTCATTATAATTATTTTATAATGTTTTTTCATATGAACTAATTTTATATACGATTTTCGATAGTTCTTTCTCTTTACATTATTAACATTATTTAGGGCATATTGTACATCTTTTTACACGTGCAGTCTGTGGGCGGGATATACTCAAAAATCTTACAGCGCTCTCCGCGTTCAGTACAATAACGCGTTCAGGGTGCTGTTGGGGCTACCTCGATGCTGCAGTGCCTCAGGGATGTTCACTGAAGCGCGTGTTGACTGTTTTTACGCCCTCATGAGAAAAAGATGCGGGTCTCTGGTGCGTAGGGTACGGGGTAGTGTCAACAAAATCCTGAACATGATATCTAATAGACTAGATTGCATATACATGAATCATTGCTGTTCCGTTGCAAACGGGATGGTGCAGCGGTGATTCATGTGTATTGTAACATATATTTAAAAAAAAAAAATGTAATAATAACTAACCTAGTCAGTAAGAAATTTTTGTTTACTAACCATAATGAGTCAATGTCACTTGAATAAAGAATTATTATTATTATTATTATTTTACTACGTCATGCTGACTCGATCGACATGATTTCCAGTCCAACAACAACAACGATGTCCAATAGTGAGCATTGTACGGCTGAAACAAACGAACGTATTTCAATTTTCATAGAACTTATACATTCGTAAACCTTATAAATCTTAACTGACAGTTATGATATAATTGGCGATATTTCTTCTTTAAAATTAATTTACGAATACAACAATGATAGGCCGATTTCTTAGTAAATTCATATTTATTGTGCTTTTCACTGTAAGCTTATTATATTGTATTTTCGTAGAACTACCTACTACTTCCTACTTTTTATGACGTTTGATATACGAGTATTTATAACAAAAGAACAGAAATTCAAGATTTAATGTTATATACAGATTTTAAAATTACTGTTTATTATATAAGCCATTCTATAGATAAAATTCAACTCCACGCTTTAGCTCGCATAGTAGCCCTACTAGGCTGTCAGAAAACTTAGTGTCAAAACACTCCGTTCACCGCTTTCCGCTAGAATTCTACCGAGACATTACGTGTAAAGTGGCGGAACTCAACGCGTTTTGTCTTGCCAAAGCGGAGAAATAAAATATTTTATACATAGTCATTCCGCCGATTGGGAATACAACCTATAACCAAACGCGTTTACAATCGGCTGTCCCACTGCACCACAACGACCTTTCATATGTTAATTAATGACATTATAATATTGAGGCCAGTCGTGGCGCAAGCGACTGTAAATACGATAGGTTGTGGGTTTGATTCCCAATCGGCGGAAATTATATATATTTTCATTTCCTCACTCTGGTAACAAAGCGCGGCGTTCAGTTCCGCCACTCAATACGCAATATCTCAATTCGGCGAAAAGGGACGGAAATCTAAAAAGAACCGAGTGTTTCAACACTAGGTTCTCAGGTTTCCTCTGCCTCAGCCCTCTTGGGCTGGCTCTTGGGCTCTTGGGCTCTAAACCTGAGAAACCTGAGAAACCTAAGAACCTAGTAAAAAGTAAACCTCTTCTATCTTTAGAAGGGTTTCTATCTTGCAGGATACAGAGTGAAGCTAAAAAAAAATTATATTGTATATTTACATATATTTTGCATGTTACAATTTCCATAAGTCTATATTGGCCTCTAAAGAAAACTTCACTAAATTAGTTATTTAAAGCCTTTTTATAACTATAATTTCTTTTCAACTCAATGAACACTCGTAAAGGCGATATAAAAAGTGGCCAACGAGTAGTTAGTTTTAAACATTGCATATAAAAACCTGAAAGCGTGAAATTTACTACTACAGTATATAAAGCTCTGTTGAATTTAAATTTACATTCATACATCGCTTGCCAAACAATACTTTGGTTTAATACGTGAAATTGCTCATATGTGTCTTTGTATTTTATACGCTGTATTTATTATTGTATGTCTTTTTTGGTTTCACGCTGTATCCCGCAAATAGCAGGATAAGCAAAGGGAAAAAGAGAACCTAGTGTTAAGACATTCCGTTCTCTCTTAACATTTCCGCTCCGTTTCCGTCGAATTGAGGCATTGCGTGCTGAGTGGCGGAACTCAACGCCACGCTTTGCCTTGTTACCAGAGAAAGGAGATGAAAATATGTAATATTTTCATTTCCCGGAGTGGGAATCGAACCCACAACCTGTCTCATTTACAGTTGCACGTTTGTGCCTCTGTGCCACGACAGATATCTGTCTATATCTGTCTGTCTTCCCTCTCTTATGAATATTAAACTTCTCTTGAAGTGACTCTACTTTCCTCACTCTGTGCTTGTATATGATTTCTTTTGTACTATTAATAGTTAGATCTAGCAATAATTATCGATAATTTATGTGAGTTTTAACGGTAAAACCCATCCTGGGTTGCTGTCACGGCAGACAGTATGACGCATTTAAGCCATCATGCTTGTATATGTTGCCGTATATACTGCAGGTTTCGTGGCTGGTCTGCTTTCTCTCCTTAATATCTTTAGCAGACTATAGTGTATTTAACAGCTGTACATTTTACTGCTCGTATAACCGTATTGTACTTTCTTTCTTTCTTAATTTCACTTAGTATATTGTTATAGTTATTTATTAATTTTACATTCAAATAATTATATAGATGATTTAGATCTATCGGGCGTTTGCGATCGCCTCTTATTCAAGAGAAGTTACACATATTCTTAGACAAATAAATACATATTAAACTTTTTTCACTTTAAACTTTGGTTCCGTGGTAGCTTTAATATTAATCATGAATTGTATTATCTTTTTTGTGTTAACATATTATTTTCAATAAGATTATTAAAATAAAATGAATTATAACACACCAAATAATCAAATATAATCAGGGTAAAAGCTAGGGGAGTCCCCAATGAGCTAGTATGAACAGGATGATGACGTTGAAAGAAGTGAAAGAGTTATGCTTTGTTCGTAGCGCTTGGTGCACGACTCTCGAGAGGTGAATCGTTACAACATGAACGTGTATGCAATAGTACTACTGAAATAGTGTAACTATGTGTTTTCATGTGTTTTTAATAAAAAAATATATTTAAATAAAATAATTTGAATTTCCTTTTGAGTGTTAAAAGTTATTTATCTTATTATTTTTCAGATTCATGCTTTATCCCGCTAGGCAAGAACCTAGTGTTATGATACTCCGTTCTTTTTTAACATTTTTGTTCCCCAATTTCCGCCGAATTAGGCATAACGAGTGGCGGAACTCAACCCCGCACTTTGCCTTGTTATTAGAGCGAGGAAATGAAAATATTAAATATTATTTAATTTTTTTTGTAGCTTCACAATACATCCTGCACATAGCAGAGTGGACAGAGGGAACTTTAATTAGGAATTATTTAATAAATAAAAATTTAAATATAATTAATCCCCTTATGTGAAGATCGAACCCACGACCAATCGAGTATCAGAGACTTTTCCATACACTTTGAATATAGGAACGTACATAGAAACAGTCAGCAAACGCATTTCAAGTTATTACAATCCATAGAAGTGGACGCTCATCTAGAACTAAACGTGTCTAAGTGGCAAACCAGACTTCTTGCAATGCTGTATTTTTTTACAAGAATCTATTTTTAACCAACTTTAAAATAAAGGTTTTTAAATTCGACTGTATTTTTATAAGTGTTATCGCATAGATTTTTACTAGGGGCACCAATTTTGAAGTATAGTTTTTTTATATTATAGCTGGAGCTTCTAATATAATCCTATTTAAGCTTATGTAGATAGATAAAAAAGCTTTGTTGCACACAAAACCAATACAATAGTAATAACATATAACGATTTAAAATTAATACAAAGTATGCAAAGGTGGAGGTAGTTATTGCTTGTAGCGTTCTCTGCCAGACAACCTGGAGAGAGAAGCATATGGAAATTATAAGAAAAAAAACTTGGCTAAGATCTGACGAGTAGTTATTGAGGTATTCGTAATAATTGTACTTTTTAAGGCATTTTATTTGAAATAGGTTTACTTTTTTCGTTAAATTTAAATTATAATATTCAAAGGAAGACCAACTATTGTTCCTAGAGCCATATTTTAAACTGTCATCTACAATTCATGAAATCTTCGACTTAGGCCAAAAATTAGTTCCGGGTATCGGTTTCTATATGTCACATACAAATACTAGATCTAAAAGCGTCTGCTTCAGTGATATATCAACAAAATTGTTGTATGGTACCAACTATAAAGTACGCTTCAGTAACTTTATTGCATACTTGCCTATGCCGTAGTGCTGTTTGGAACAGTTTCTATGACTGGTAGTCAGATAAGTAGAGAGACAGGTAAGGAATTTGATATGCTTGTTAGCATATTAAGTAATTTAGCTTACAGTTTTCACTATTTTTATGAATATTTTGTAAGTATTGTAAGGTCTGTCGTGGCGCAGTGGTACAAGCGTGCGAATGTAAGCGCGACAGGCTGTGGGTTCGATTCGCACTCCAGGAAATAGATATTTTCATTTCCTGGGTTTGGTGACAAGGCAAAGCATGGCGTTGAGTTCCACCACTCAGCACGCAATTTATTTCGGCGGAAAGTAGGGAATGGAGTGTCTTAAAAGTAAGTTCCCTCTGCCTGCCCTGCTATATGCGCGATGTTAGCTATGTATATATGTATGTATATATGTATGTATATATGTATGTATGTATGTATGTATTGTGAAGTAAATGAAAAAAATCTAACAAGAGTAGATGTGGGATGTTCTCGACTTCGGCTTTAACTTTACAGGGATATAAGCAGTGTTCCACCTAGCGCTTAAAGTATATAAGTGCTGTATTGTAATTATGTGATAGGTAAACATATTGAGTATTGAAAGTATTTTAATAGCGTACGACTTATATGTTCAAAGCGCCATAATTAAAGAACTGAACTGAACTTATATGTACCTACCTACCTAACTAACTTCGCGCTTTATCCCTAGCGGGGTAGTCAAAGAGAACGGAGCGCCAAACACTACGGTCCCTGCACACCTCTTTCGCCTCGTCCACAGTTATTAGCCTCTTCATGCATGCCCTCCGGGGGTCCTCATACTTTTTACGTGACCTTCCTCCAGTATCATTGATACTCGAGGAAGGCCTCTCTTACCGCTCATCTTTGCTTCATAACTATATATATGACTTATATGTTTATGCATATAATAATATAATTTAAATAAAATCATCGTGGCGTAGTGGGACAGTGCCTGGTTGTAAACGTGACTAGTTCTGGGTTCGATTCTCACTCGGGGAAGTATTTTAATTATTTTCTTTTCCCATTCTGATAAAGTGAAGAGTTCGGCCACTTAACGGAAACAGAAAGCGGAGTGTGTTGACACTAACTTCTGTCTGAGTAACTTACTTTGAAAGATAAAACGTGAAGCTGGTTTTATGTATATACTCGTACATATTTTTACTAAGTTTCCGTAAAATTTTTCTTGATAACGTATTGAATATTTCTTATAAATTTAAAACTCTTTAGTCTTCCCGTTTAAAATTCAGTACTTCATAGAAGTTATGTTAATCCGTTTTGTGTTAGAAACTTTGTTGTCGTTTATTATATGCAAACTAGAAAGCTTTGTTATTTTATACATTCGAATTTCATGATTATGAAATAAATGTATAATACTAAGCGATTTTTAAGAGGTTTTTTATTGTTTTCCTTCATTATATGGTGTAACGTAAGTATAGAAATTATGAAAGTGCTACTGAGAAATTTTTCTGAGATGGTACACGTTATCTATATACTAATACGTGAATCAAAAACTTTGTACCCCTTTTTACGAAAATTACGCGGACGGGGGAGCATTAAATTTGACACACTTATAGTTTATATAGCGAAGGAGTGCATAATGATAATACATTTTTAAAGTAATACATGAAAAATATATTAAATTAATAAAATAAATGTTACACACACTACCATGGTTTGACATGCATATTTATATAAAGTGACATACACGTTGCTACGCAACGCGTAGTTAACGCGCCGCCGAAGACACTCGTAAAATTTAACTAAAAAGGTGAATAAACATAATACTTCAATAGAAAGGCATGTAATTTATTACAGATAAAGTATTAGTACGTGACTTCACGCTTTATCCCGCATGACCAATAGTAAGAGTAATCCTATTGTCAAGACACTCCGTATAAAGTTCGCCCAAATTCAAGATTTTGCATGTCAAGTGCGGAACTCAACGCCTCTCTTTGTTTTATACTACTAAATATTAATAAATGAAGGTATATAAATCTTTATAAATAATAAAGATGCAATATTTCTCCTTTGAACCTTTACTCTGTACATTTTTGATAAAAAAAAATAAAAATTAAATGTCATTAAAACTTAACCTTTTTGGTCCCTTTAAAGAAACGCTTATAAGAAAGTTAATTGCAGAACTTTGAGTCGCTTTAGGTCAACCCTGAGATATCCGCGAGCGACCAACTAATTAAATAAGAAACGTGGTGACAGAGCCAACGCTCTTTTTTGTGCCGATGTATATGGAAAAATATTAAATTTCAGTAGAACCTCCATCATCCGGGGTAATATGGGGGTTTACGGATAATCGAAAAACCCGGATAATCGAACTAAAATATTTGATTGTCTTAAATATTCCTAGAAAATGAATTGAATTATGATACCGCATGCCGTGTTTTTCCGTGCAGTATTTTGTTTTACTATTTTAAGAACAATTATATAATTAATAAAACAATGGCGCAACTCGCTTTGCCAAGCCCAGGATTTTTAAACTTTTACATTTCCTGGAGAGGGAATCGAACCCACAACCAGTCGCGCTACAGTCGCATACTTGTGCCTCTGCGTCACAACAGGTGTTATACGTATGCGATAATACACATTAAAAATACTGTTGAATTGATAACATTTTTTTTTAAAGTCAGCTCAAAATATTAAAATGGCTTAATGGGCCTTAATTTAGTTATCTAAACAATATAATAATTTTGAACAAATATAAATATAAAAATAATAATAATAGTCCCGCTGAGTTTCTTGCGCCGGTTCTTCTCAGGTCTGAGGCATTAAATTTAGTGAACCGGTGGTAAATTATTTGACGTTCAAAAAATGAAGCTTGTAACTTCTTATTTTGAATAAAATTATTTGACTTTATTTGACTTTGACTTTGAACTATATGTATTATGGAAACGTGAATATTTAAATAAATTTAACCATACCATTTTATACGTAATCGCATTAACTTCAGAGGTCAAATTCAGTCAATCAGAATTCAAATCCTTAAAGCTCTTCAAAAACTTCTGTTTTAGCCTTTATTTTAGGTATTTTAGTTATTCCATTGAGTTCTAAATATTTTAAACTAATCAGGGAAAATTATAATTAATTTTAATTTGAAGAATATTTATTAAATATTAACTGAAACTATTGTAACCGGATTAGCCAGGTAGACTACCTGTGACCATGGACTACTATAAAGTGTTCGAAACGTCGGGTTTCCAAAAATGTGTTACTGGATACTAAAATATACGCGAATCGCGAAAATCAAAAAATTCATTATATTTATTAAATTTAATGTTCTAAAGATAATTCCATAGCCTACCATATTAGTACAATATGTAATCAACTATTATGGTATTATGAAACATTGTTTAAATCCACTCATTATAATAAATTTGTACTCCAAAATTTGTGACGAGTAACATAAATATAGGCATCAACTTACGTTCAGGAATATCAAAAATAGGAAAAATAAATAGTAAATATTAATTACAAAATATTAAAATTAAGCCAGGCTTTCCTCTTTCCCACCTATCCTTTCCCCAAAATCTGGTAGTTCCGATAGCGGACTACTACATTGTCCTCCCCTTCTATCTGTATCCTCTAGGTTGGCAACGCATCTAGAACATCTCTGGTGTTGTAGATGGTCATGGGCAAAGATAGCCACTTACCATCAGGTGGTCCTTTTGCTCGTTTGCCATCCGTTATCCATTAAAAAAAAAAAAAAATAATAATACGTATTAGCTACTCATAGCTAATACTTTATGTAAATATTTTATAATTTAACATATATATTCATTACGATATTTATTACATAATCTAACACTCAAATAGATACACTTAAGGCCTGTTGTGGCGCAGAAGTACAAGCGTGCAATTGTTAAGGTAGCAATAGCTTGTGGGCTCGATTCCCATTCAAGAAAGTGAAAATATTGAATATTTATAATAATTAATATTTAGTATTTTTATATCCTCGTAACAAAGCAAAGCGCAGCGTTAAGTTCCGCCACTCAGCACTAAATGCCTTATTTCAACGGAAATTGGGGAAAGGAAATATTAAGAGAACGGAGTGTCGTAGCATTAGGTTCTTAGGTTCCTCTGTCTTCCTTGTGTGATACGCGTGAAGCTAAAAAATATACCCTGTGAGGGGACGGTCCTTGTAAGGTTAGAATACAATTCCCCTCTGCCACTGGGTAGCGTCCCGTAAGAGGCGGTATCCCAGTAGTTTGGTGGTGGGAGGTTCGTCCTCCGTCTGGCTCGCGACCACTATCATGTCAAAGACGAACCGCCAAATATCTTATGATGTGTTCCGGTTCGATGGCATGTAAGCCAGGTTTTCCCCATTCCCACCCATCCTTTCCCGAAAATGTGGTGGTTCCGATGGCGAACTGCCGCGGCCACTACATTATTTCCTTCCCCTCCCATCTAAACACTAGGCCGGCAACGCATTTACAACTCCTCTGGCGAAGGATCACTTACCATCAGGGGGGTCCTTCTTGCCATCCTTCATTAATAAAAAAATATCCATATATGTAAATATTTATCTATACGAAATTTTACGCACATACACACATTCACCTATAAGTCGTGTAAGTAAAAAACACCATCATAAGGCACGCTATTGACGTGGTAAATACAGTCGTAAATTAATTGGACGCGGTTGGCAGCGCGCGTTTTATGTAGTAATTTTGTTTTATGTCTCCCCTGAAATGAAAATATGTTTGTAACGACTCGAATCCGGCTCTTTATGCGCTACTACTTCATTATTTCCGTACTGCACTTAATTTCAATGTTGTATATTATATGTGTGACGTGATGGTGAAGTTGGGGGGTGTCTGGTAGATTGTGATAGTCTTGGGTTCTATTTCCGCTTGAAGTAAAATTTGTTTATGTATAATTGAAATTTTAACAATAAAAGAAAACGGTATGGAACGGAAATCTTGAGAGAACGGAGTGTCTTAACTCTAGATTCTCGGGTTCCGCCTACCTGCCTGCCTGCTATGCTTATACAGCGTGAAGCTAAAAAAATATTAAAAAATACAACAATTAAATTAAAAATACATATATTATATATAAGTAAAAATAGAATTATAACAACATGAGCTATAAAAGTATATCACTCCTTTGTTCTATTCTATAATAAAACAAAATCATAATTGAATGTTGTCAGTTGTGGCATATCGCCAGTATTTCCAAAGTTCAGAAGTAATATCCGGTCCGTATAAGTCCGAAACAAATATTATCATATCTTGGGCGCTGATTGCTCAACATTCTGATATTCTCACCCAATATCAGATGAAATTATACAAATATTTATTAAATAAATAGTATTGTTTTATAAATATAGTAAGTTATTTTAGCATTTAATGAATGTTTCTCACACTAATTAATGTTATAAATACGATTTTAACAAAAAAAATCCTTCTTCTAATGAAATGTTCTAAAAAGTATATTTTTTATGGCTTTACGCTGTATCCCGCATACAGCAGGCTAAGCAGAGAAAACCAGGGAACCTAGTGTTATGACACTCCGTTCTCTTTTGACATTTCCGACTCCACTTTCCACCGAATTGAGGCATTGCGTGCTGAGTGGCGGAACTCAACGAAGCGCTTTACCTTATTACCAGAGACAGGAAATGAAAATTTATTTCCTGGAGTCGGAATCGAAACCACAACCTGTCGCGTTTGCAGTCGCACGCTTGTGCCTCTGCGCTACGACAAGCTTCAAAAAGAAAGTATTACGAATAACTCAAAAGCTACTCGTCAGGCCTTACTTACATTTAAATGGGACATTAGCACTAAATATCATTAAAAAAAAATAGAATCACACATAAATTGGTTCTCGATGTAAAGAGTTATGTGATAAACATATAAAATACAATGGAATTGAGTCTTTTTGAAGTCGGTTAACAAAAAGCAGCTTCATGCTTTATATCACATAGCAAAGTAGTTATAGAGAACCTAGTGTCACGTCACTCCGTTCGCCGTTTTCCACTGGAATTCAAAAAATTACGTGAAAAAGAAAAAAAAACTTACAAATTGAATAAAACATGTATACGTTTATGTATATTTAAAAAAAAGACTGGTGGGACTCAACGTCGCCTCAGACTTTGCCATATCGGAACGAAGAAATTAAAATATCATTTCTCGAGTGGGAATCGAACCTAGAATCATATTTATAACCAGAGGCTATTTATTCCACTGTGCCATAGAGATTTCTCATTATGTAACAGATATTTATTTTGAGTATATTCGTATTCAAGGACAATCGTTATAGCATACTCCAGTCTCATACGATCGTTAGATGTTTATGAAGAAAGGCTGATAATATAAAGAATTTTTCTTATTCCCTGAAGTAAATGTTCTAGACTTTTTTCCTTGCGAATTTCTTTTTTTATTCGATAGAATAGAATAAAGTGAAGACAGTTGGAATGTAGTAATATAACTTCTCCAATTTCTGACTGGGTGATGCTTAACGTCATATATTGTTAATTGCTGACTGTCTAACTATAAATGCGTGTATTGTGGATTCTTCGATTCCCCAACTCGGTAGAAAAATAATATTTCATTCATTTTTTCCTCGAATTCGGAACGAGAGAAGCTGAAAAAAGATGTTTTGCCTATAATTTAAATAAAAAGATTTCCCTTCGTGGAATTTGTATAGATTTGCTTTACGCTGTATACCACATATAGCAGGATAGGCAGAGGGAACCTGAGAAGCTAGTGTTAAAACACTCCGTTCTCTTTCCGTTCCCTACTTTCCACTGGATTTGAGGCATTCTGTGCTGAGTGGCGTAACTCAACGTCATGGTTTGCCTTGTTGCCAGACCCAGGAAATAAAAATACTAACTAATAACTTTTACATTTCCTGGAGTGAGAATCGAACCCAGAACCTGTCGCGCAGTCGCACGCTTATACCTCTGCTCTAGGACAGGCGTTGCATACGATAGTGTCATATATTTATTTTAATAGTATTATTTTTTGTAAGTATTGTCAGTCATAAAGCCACGTTTTCAAAAATATCTCATCATAAATCAATTCCACTAAGTATTTCCTGCAAAAGATATACTGTCAAAAAAAAGTTAAGCCAATGTTTGTGTGGAAAGTTTTAGCGCTATGAAATCCTATTTCCAATTTCCTGGCAAAATCGATTTAGCAGTTTAAAATTTCAATTATTGGTTCCGAAATATAGACAAATAGACTTTTTTGTGTATAGTTTTTTTTATTTTTCTAATAGCTATTTATGTTGTATTTTTTATGTATATTTCATTTATTTTATATTTTTTAAACGTGGCGAACGTAACGGCCTGTCGCAGAGGCATAAGCTTGTGACTATAAACGCGACAGGTCATGAGTTCGATTCCCACGCTAAGAAATGAAAATATTGAATAATATTTAATATTTTTATTTCTTCGCTCTGATAACAAGGCAAAGCACGGCGTTGGGTTCCGCCACTCAACTCGCAATGCCTTAATTCGGTGGAAAGTTGGGAACGGAAATGTTAAAAGTTACGAAGTGTCTTAACACTAGGTTCTCAGGTTCTCTCTGCGGGGTATAACGTGAAGCTAAAATATATATTTCTTTACCCTGGTAAGACAAAGCGCAGTGTTAGGTTCCACCATTTACCACGCAATGTCTCTAATACAGAAATTAAAAACGATGAATGGAGTGTCTTAACACTTGGTTTTCTGTAACTACCCTGCTATGCGAGATAAAGAGAAAAACGGTTTTTAAATAAGACTTCTAATACAAATCCCGCTACTTTAAAAATGAATTTTAATATAGAAAAATATTTTATTTTCCAATTCTTAAACGTAATAATATGCAATACAGCCATAGCTTGACAGAATGAAAGCTTGTTACTTCGCTATCTGCAATAAACACGTGCTCCGCAAGAGGACAACCATCTGAACGTATAAGCCGAGAACATTGTACAAATTGTCCTGTCTGCACATTTCTTAAGAATTTTATATGATTTGCTTCACTTTATTTTCACTTAAAAGGACTTTATAATATTTAGTATTTAAGTATGTTAAAGTGACGTTGAAATTATTTTTATGTAAAGGTAATAATGACGATTAACTTACTTTTTTTAGAAGTTCATGCTTTTTTGCTTACTAGTTTTTTAAATAACGCACTGGCCCTTACTCACTGGGCTTTATATATTAGGTTTAATTTATTTTTGGTATGAAATACACATTATTTATAGACGAATACGGGAAGATATATTTTCTTATCTATTTAATAATATTAGCTTTTTTTAATTTTTTTAAAATATAAGTATTTAAGTTTGGTAAGGAACCACTGATAGTGAAATATTTTATGTTCTGTTCAAATAGCCTCTGAGAATCAAAAGAAAGTAATTCTACATATTCATTAACATCTTTATAATATTTTTAAATACAACATTAAAAAATACGTAGAATTTTCATTGATATACAAAACTTATTTGTAAGGAGATTTTTTTACGTAAATTTTGTATAATATTTACCATAATAATATAACTGACATATACTTTTTTGTCTATACTAATTTCCTAAGTATCTTAAGACAGACCGAATCTAACGTTTTGTTACGCCACTTTCTCCCTTTGGACTATTTCAAGAAATTACGTTGTAAATGGTCTCCGGGAGATGGATATCAAGGAGATAGTATATTAGCCACTCTGCTACTTTGTTCGAAAAACACATACAAATACAATTTATAAGGTATTTCTTACAACGCCTACAACGACTATCTAACCTGATTTAGATCATGACCATACTTTAGGTCATCGTAGAACAGTGTGTCGGACTGTAGATACAATTGGTTGTGGGTTCGATTCCTTCTTGGTGGAATGATTATAATTAAATTATCTTTATTAGTTTTCTAGGTAAGATCAAGTGCAGCATTGAGTTCAATAATTTAAAGCAATGTCTCAACTATGGTCAAAAAGCGGCAAACGTAGTGTCCTGACACCAAATTCTCCCTGATAACACTGCTATTCCGAACAAGATGCTTATTTTCCTAGTAACCAAATGTATATGAATAATATAACTGCTAAAGTAACTTTCTCTAGTCATCAATTCTGTTCATTTCTAAGCCGCTAAAATAATTTTGCAGCGCATATAGAGAAAGCTTGACGTCGAACAAAGTAAGCTGTTTTGTTACTTTCGTGAAAGCTCAAGCGGAAAATGGAAGGGAAGTTTTGAAAATATTCCGTTTTGAGGTAATATCGAAGCTGGAAAGCGTAATTGCTTTAACTCGAAAATTCTAAGATGAGGCCTGTCGTGATGCAGAGGCACAAGCGTGCGACTGGTAACGCGGACAGGTTGTGGGTTCGATTCTAACTCCAGGAAATGAATATATTAAATAATATTTTCATTTCGCTCTGGTGACAGGGGGAAGCGCGGCGTTGAGTTCCACCATCAGCACGCAATGCCTCAATTCGGCGAAAAGTGGGAACGGAAATGTTAAAAGAGAACGGAGTGTCTTAACACTAGGGTTCTCTTGGTTCCTCTACCTACTCCTGTTACGTGCGGATGTATAGCATGAAGCAAAAAATTAAAAATCAGCAAGTTACATTTTTTTTTTCTATTAGCATTTTAAAATTCACACAGAAAATAACATTACTACTATAAATATAAGCAATGAAAGTAAAATTCAACTTAAAACTAGAGAGTGGATTTCACATTGTAAAATAAGTGTCAAGTTAAAATATATTACTTAATGATGTAAACTTGACGTCTAATTTTGAATAAATACCTACCATTAATAACTACAAATGCAAATTTATTCATACTTGTTCATCCTTATCTTTATGATGAGCTTAACTTTCAGTTCCATTAATTGGTTGTCCATATTAATTTGATATGACATGGTCAATTTGCCACTTAGCACACGTAACAAGTTCAGATCCCAAAAGAATGGTAAGCAGAATGGAGTTTTCAGATACTGGTTTTATTGACTAACCTTGTGATAAATATGAAGCTATTTTATTATCTAATACTGTAACATCTTCAGTTAAGATACTGCAATGATTGAACATATGGAAAAAAATTATACCATCCTATAAGAATTTCATGTGATGTTAGCATATGGAAGAATGTTTTAAGAGGCTAACTGTCTGAATAACTAGTTGATATTATGATTCGTTTTAAATTTCTGAATAATTTAGATTTTAAATGATCTAAAATATTCTTTTCTTCTGATCTTCTAATAAAATACTGTACTGTACGCTACTCAAGCATACAATGTAATTTTAAAATGAGGAGGTGGAAAACGGAGTGATGATATCATATGTTAGTTTATGTATGCAAAACATCGAAAATATTTAGGTCATGATTTCACATACTGTATCAAATGATACTATAAACGCCTCTGTCGTGGCGCAGAGGCACACAAGGAAAAGAATCGTAAAACGCGACAGGTTGTAGTCTGATCGCTCCAGTCCAGGAAATGGAATTTCTTTTTCATTTCGTTTGCAACAAGGCAAAGCGCGGCGTTTGAGTTTCGCCACTCACACGCAATGCCCCACTCCGGCGGAAAGTGGGGAACGGAATTGTCTTCTGTGTCATGTCGGAAATACTTATTCAAAATAAGAAGTTACAAGCTTCATTTTTTGAACGTCAAATAATTTACCACCGGTTCACTAAATTTAATGCTCTCAGACCTTGAGAAGAACCGGCGCAAGAAACTCAGTGGGACTATTTTTTTTTATATTCGACAATGTACAATTTTATTAATGGTAAATGATACCTTGAAACAAACTGGAGCTTTATATTTCATTCCCAAGGTGTTATCATTTATAAAATCACTAATTAGGTAATAACCTTTAACACACTAAACGTCTTTTACAATTTTTTTTAAATTGTAAAGTTTTGACATTTTCTGGGATCCTATTGTAAAAAGTATATACATTGTCCCATAAAAGACCAGGACCTGATGCAATCGAGTTACAGGTGTTGCAAAGTTTAAGCCTATATCTTGTATTATATTATGTGCATCGCCAACTTTGTTATAATTATTAATATTTTTCTTAACATACAGTACATTTTCAAAGATGTATTGAGAGGTAACTGTTAAAACACACTTCCTTTAAATTTTTGTCTTAAGGAATCTTCAGGGCCTGGGGTTACAGATTGCACGAATAGGACAACACTTAACACTAGGTTCCCTCTGCCTACTCTGCTATATGTGGGATACAGCGTCAAGCTATGTATGTATGTAGTATAAAATCTAATAGCGTTATCTCTCGCATACATTTCATATTTAATACTCGCATTTTTAAAATAACATTTACTCTAAAAGTCGCGAATATTTTCTAGAAAATCTTGGAGTGCAGGTCCTCATTCAACACGACATCTTGTCTCTAAAATTTTACATTCCATGCATTTTCCTACATTTAATTCTCTATGAAGTTATTTAAATAGAAAATTTTCAACTTGCTAATTTCAGTGGTACGACTAATAAGAACTATAGAAGACTATAGTAGCATCAGACTACATCTCACTATGAATTCGTTGACTGTGGGTTCGATCCCCATTCGGGGGAATAGTTATATTTAAATTATTTCCCTGATTTACTAAAACAAAGCACGAGATTGAGTTCCTCTGGTTAACTTCTTAAATTTCTTGAAATTCATGTGGAAAGTGGAGAACGAATCATATTAAAATGAAACTCTTTCTGCTAAGCGGGAAAAAACATGAAGCTGAGTGTGTAAGCAGTAAAGTAAATCGTTTAGTGGCTGTAAAGAAACTTAAAACACATAGTTGATTTATTATAATTTTTATATAAACATTAAAATGTTGCAGGATTTGAACCCACGTCTTTTAAATATCCCTTAAGTGCTTGGACACTTAAGGGATATTTATATGCCTAGGGGCAATTTTAGAAGCGTAAAGATAAAAATCACACACTACATAACTCAATTAACAATTATCATATCATACTTTATAATAAATTATACACTTTATAATTCTTTCTTTGTATAACATATGGTTAAAACATATGACAGTAAATGCTAACCACAGTATTATCAATTGTAAGCTCTTTATTCAAAGGGATATTGCTTCCTTGAATATTGTATCTATTCTAGTGAAAAGGCAGGCATTCATTGCAGGGTTGTCAAAGAGCACCCAGAGTTAAAACACTCCGGTCTCCATTTTCCGGTCTAAATCGAGACATTAAATGTACACGTAATTGAGATAGCAGGATTTTTTTTCCGTTCTTAACCGAAGACAGCCTTGTGTCAAGATTCAACTGTTCTGTGTACCCTAACTGAGATATATTGTGTTAAGTGGCGGGACTTAGCACTGCATTTTGTCTTGACAGAACGGAAAAATGGAAATAATTTAAATATAAATCATTCGCCCGAGTACGAATCGATGCAGATGCAGTCGATCGCAACCATTGGGTACAGTCAGACATTGTTCCACTGCATCAAGATGGTCTCAACCGAGACTTTTTTAAACCTTGTTGCAGCCATATAAAATTATTTTTTATAGAATGTTTGTCCACGCCACAGACTTCGCATCCGTGACTTTTTTTTTGAGTTTCTTTATATTATGAGAAGAAACTTCTTAGCAATCCATGGATTCAATGTGCGGATGCCCATCGCGTTGCAGAGACGCAGTTTGCAGAGTGCCTGAAACTTACGACCCAAGTGTAGGTTTAAGGGGCCCCTTTAAAATGCGCATTAATTTTCTCCCCCACTGTCAGTGCTCTTCTCTCTACCTAACCTAATTTAATTTGATTTAATATACTATTGCATAAATTCCTAAGTAAGCTCAGTAGTCATGCAAATTGTTCAAATATTATTAATATCCATTAGACCGCAGTGGGTAACCTGCGTAGTTTTTGCGATATGCCGCTCTGTATAAATCTTTGTAAGTGGATCGTTAGTTGCTGTTACTCGATTCAGCTTCACTTTTCAGTTCATATTTTAAGTTAAGCTTTTACCAGTTATTTGTTGATTTCTGTTTTTTATATAAAACAAAAACATTGTGCATATATATTTTTTTGTATTTATATACTTTGTGTTTCAAGTAAAAAAGCATATATAAAATTTAAATAATACTCGTATTTACACACCAAACTTAAATTTCAAAATGTCTGTCCTTAAAATTCAATATTTTTATTTTATCAATTGATTCATGCCGGGCATATTATATTCGATTAATTAAATTAGTATTTAAACCCACAATCATTAAGTAGTAACAATATATTAATAGTTCTCATATAAGCCATAATTATTTTTCACTCAGCTCGCAATGCCTCATTTCGGCGGAAAATTTAGAACCGAAATCTTAGTAGAACTGAATGTCTTAACATTAGGTTCTCAGGTTCCCTTTGCTTACTCTACTATATACGGGATACAGCGTGAAGCTAAATAAAAAAATTAATTAAATAAA
>JAKGSA010000149.1:61448-91551 GCA_033558755.1 Philaethria dido
TCGCTGGAAAACATTTCAGACATTTCAATTTTAGTGCAATACAGTAGTTTGTACATAATGTGTGTAATACTTCTTCGCTTACCAGCTGTGACTAGTGACTTGGCTTTAGTTCTGAAGATTTTGAATTTCTCAGAAATTTATATATTTTAGAGAGAATAAAGGTAGTTTAATGTAGGGAAAAATATAAGTCTCATATGTAATATTTATTTTTTGTAATATGAATGCATTTGTACTATTTATAGCCGACTTAAAAATCTAGATAACAATTCGATTGCATATTTTTTATATAATGGGGTACCAATTTTGATTATATTTAGCTATAGTTAAGAACTGACTAATAGTTTTTAAGTTATTCGTAATTTTAATTTTAGGTACATTTTCTCTGTAGTCGATTTTCCTTTTTTGTCAATTTTAATAAAAACAAAAATATTTATGAATTATTGTATAACTGTATATTTTTTTACATATTTTTTTCATCGAATGATAACTTTCAAAGTGCGGCGTTGTATTCCGCCACGTAACACGCAATGACACGGATTCGGATAGGGAGCTCTCCGGGCGAACGGACTGTCCTGACACTAGATTGTCTCCGAATATCACGTCTTGCTTAATAAAATGTGAATCTTTTGATAGCTATCGACAATTTTTATAATATTATATTATAGTGTAGAATATATGTAGAATTAAATTTAATGGCGTATTTTCTAAATAATCATAAATTAATAATAGTTTTGATTGGTTGCTGATGTGTGAACAGAATAACATTTACTATTAAAACAGGAAGTTGCCGCGCCTGAAATTTACATACGTACTAATATATAACCAAATTTTCCGTGTACGCTTTTCACTCAATTTTTTTCTGGATAACTAGGATTTTAACGAAAAAGAAAATTGACTTCAAATAAAATGCACTAAAAAATAATATTATTACGAATAACTCAAAAACTATTTGTCAAATCCTAACTATAATTAAATGGGATCACATCAGAACCGCTAGCTATCGTATAAAAATAGAATCATAAAAATTCTTTCACCGAGCAGAAAACTATGTAATAACATACATAATAACTACAGTCGAATTGAAAATTTCCTACTTTCGTCTTTCAGCTTCTCGCTGTATCCTGCACAAAGCAAGGTAGGCAGAGTAAACCAGAGAACCTAGTGTTAAGACACTCCGTTCTCTTTTAACATTTCCGTTAAAATAGTTTCTATTTACATACATAAAATAGGATTTCTTATATACAAACATAACATCTTAGTGCTTTAGTAGGTCGTTATCAATTTTATGCTTGTACTATAATGGCGATCCTTCAGTATATTGTCACTAGAAAAATATTTAATGTTTTCTATAGTTCGACCATTATTGTATAAAATATAATGGAAATTTATGAATAATAATACAAGTAGATCAATCACCAAAAAAGCACTAAAAGTACAAAAGTTAAGAAAATAGTAAGTGACTCATACTTCTTTTTATATATATACTTAGGCTTGTAATGTATATATTACATAGTAATCGCATACTGCCCTAATTACAAAGGTGAGTGTACAAATTTTAATTCAATTGATATGCTTAGTAAAAATGGCGTAGTAATATCTCTAACGCCTGTCGTGGCGCAGAGGCACAAGTATGCGACTGTAAAGCGACAGGTTGTAGGTTCGATTCCTACTCCAGGAAATGAAGTATTTTCATTTTCTGGGTTTGGTAACAAGGCAAAGCGCGGCGTTGAGTTCCGCCACTCAACACACAATGCCTCAATCTGGCGTAATGTGAGGAACAGATTTGTTGAAAGAGAAACGGAGTGTCTTAACACTAGGTTCTCAGGTTCCCTCTGTATACTACCCTGCTATATGCGGGATTCAGCGTGAATTAAAATATATATATAAATCTCTAACCTATGTTTCTTTTTCATCGGCACGCAGTTACGCATCACAGACTTCACGTTACTACTAAACTTTTAACACTAAGTTTTACCGCTCTGGTAAGACGAAGCACGGCGTTAAGCTCCGTCACAATTTATACAATATTTACTACTACTATACTATATATATACTAACTATATATATACTAACTACTTAACACGCAATATCTTGGATACAGGATTAATATAAAAGAAAATGAAATCTACTTAAACTATTCAAACCAGTATCTACTTCGTTAATAACATTAATCGGTCCGCGGTCACAGCACGTCGCACGTTACAGGCATTACCATAGTATTACAATGATACGGTGTTCTCTGTAGCCCAAATGCACTGATTTGCATGTCAATTTATGTATATATTCTTTATAGCCTATTAATGTCTCATTGTAGACCTGTAAAGATTAACTGAGCTTCACGTATGGGGCTTTGGAAATTACTGTTTATAGAGTGGCTCTATATATGAAATATGTGCATATGTGCATGTGTAAGTAGCTTTTCGTATTTTGCCATATAGAATGGTAGACAGAGAGACCTAGTGTCAAAACACTCTGCTCTCTCTCTGTCCAAATTCCGGATACTTCTTGTTACGTATCAAAACGTAACACCGCGCTTTAAATTGTTTATATAAAATCATGACCCCGAATGTGAATCGTACCCACAACACAATCTCGTTCCCTAAACTACGATTGATATGCAATTTATCTTATTACGATTATTGTCACCTAAATATAACCTAAATTATAATTAATAGAGTATTTACTCATTTTTATTTAATTTTTTAAATTTCTTTACCATATTTAAAAGATTCGTATATTCACAATAACGTATATTTAACATACATACATACATATGTAGCTTCACGCTGTATCCCTCATATAGCAGGGTAGGCAGGGAACCTAGTGTTAAGACACTCCGTTCCCCATTTTCCGCCGAATTGAGGCATTGCGCGCTGAGTGGCGGAATTTAACGTCACGCTTTGCCTTGTTACCAGACCCAGGAAATGAAAAATACCAGGAATCGAACCCACAACCTGTCGCGTTTACAATCGCACGCTTGTGCCTCTACGCCACGACAGGCGTTAGGGTATATTAATAATAAAGATTATATCAATAACGAAAAAAGATATTCTTAAATAAATTATTTGTATATATTTAAAATTTATTAACCCAAAGTTTATAAACAATTATTACGAAGCCGCCATCCTTACCAAAGGACAGTAATTGACCATTCTTTAGTCGACTTTAGAAAATTGTGGAATGTAAATTAGTTAATGCCCTGACTTGAACAAGTTAAAACTTTCCGCATTTAAATTCAGAGAACGTATCAAATTCATTAGTTTTTATTAAAGAATTCACTAATTGAAAACTTTTAAGCTACGATTTAAATTAATTAATTAAAGGTAGGCGAAATTAAAATTTAAAGTAATTCGTTACTTTTTTCTATCGTTTTCTGTAGCATTTGAATTGAGACGGAAAGTGGAGAGAGAACGGAATGTTTTTACACTATGTTCTCTTTGATTAACTTGCTATGTAATAGTAATCTTGAATCTTTTTAATAAGCTTTAGCTTTCAATTACTGTAATAAAAATAAAATGATATTGCCCTGGAAGTGTACTGAGCAAAAATTTATTAATAAAAAAGTGCAATTATTTGATTTTATAAAAATATCTTCATTACTTTTTACATATAAGCAATTTATTTATTATCTCAACTTGAAGCTTTTTCCCACACAGAAGGATAGACAGAGAGAACCTATTGTAAATACACTTCATTCTACACTTTCTGTCCAAATTCGAGACGTTGCGTGTTGAGTGACGGAACCCAACGCCCCGCTTTGTCTTACCAGATCTTGGAAATGAAAATAAATTAAATATTATAATTCCCAACTGGAAATCGAACCCATAACCATGCGCACTTACTATCCCCTGTCCCACTACGACGCTACTATGGTATATATTACAATAAGAAATAAAATATTTACTTATTATTGAAAGCTTACATATAAAGTAATGAGTACCTTAAAATCACGATGATATACCTCTAAATCTCGTTATTTCCTTCCAATACACCGATCTTCGTGTAGTATTTTTTCCTAAGAGAAAAAATCCAAAGTAGTAAATATTATTTTATAGGTCTTAAACGGTAGTAAAAAAATAATAAATTAAATCGGACGGAATGACGAGCGGAATATAAAAGGGCTCAGATCATTTATCCAAATGATCGTGAGTTTTTTGCAGCCTCGTAAAATGGAAAACGTGTGATGTCCTAAACCTAGACTCTTAATAAAATATCATTTTGCATGGAAGTTACCGAAATGATAAGCCTTGGGTTTTGTTAGGCGTCATTTTATTATGTTTGTGAACATAAATTCTGTATATTCTTTTCAATTTTATTAAAGCTTTACAGAACAAGCATAGATAGAAAACTAAGTGATGCGTTTCTCTACTTTAAAACCTGTGAAGAAAACCTGTGAAGTCCTAGACCTATGTATATAGAACTAGATTGTTAGTAAAATATCATTTTGTATGAAAGTTACCGACATGATAATAATTTGAAATAATAATTCACTTGAGTAAGAATCGAACTCACCACCAATCGCGTTTACAATAGACGCCACTCCGCCACAGCAATCTCTCTTTTTTATTAAAACTTTGCAGAATAAACATAGAAAGAAAATTAAGTGACACATCTCTCTACATTGCGCCTACACAGAATTAGACAATCGTGTTAGCGCAATATCGCATTTTGTCAAACAAAACTGGAAAACATAAATTACTCCTTAGTCGTATTTGAAGCTACAACAATACTACAGTCAAATAAATTACCACTGCGTCATATCCACATTTTATATCAATATAATGTCTAGAAACGAAGCCAAAATATAAAATATTCTATAGGTTTTAAACTAGACCAATTAACGTCTAAAGAAACTAAAAAAAAATAAAGAAAAAAAATGTAAACCATTCAATCAGTTTTAGCACATGTATTTTGGAATGCAGTATTTTTGGAACAAGCCTCGAATTTTCCGTTTTATTTCGCTTATGCTACTTCACGAGTGAGGAAATTGCTTCTAGAATTTTCACATGCTCGTAAACTAAAATTGAAAGTGTTGCAATATAGCCCAATCCACTTAGTTCTTAGGGAGATTGGATTCCAACTCCGTGAACGGCCACAGAAGTTAAGCTCAATTGTTTTGCTAAATAATTAGAAACGTATGTTATTTGCGTGTAAATCACAGGCAAATAAAAAGCAAAAAAGTGATTTTCGGTTTATCCCAGCATAAAAAATCTGAGAGAACCTAGTGTCAAGACACTCCGCTCGCTCCTTTCCGCCCGAATTCGTCATTTTGCGTGTTTTACTTTTTTAAGTTCACGCTGTATCCCGCATATAGCAGGGCAGGCAGAGGGAACCTGAGAACCTAGTGTTAAGTGGCGGAAATCAACGTCGCGCTGTGTTATCAGAACGGAGATATAAAAATAACTTGGATATAATGTTTCCCCCGAATGGGTATTAAACCCAGCAATTGCAACCAAACGCGCTTACAGTTAGACACTGTCCCACTGCGCCACGATGGCTTTTTTTAAGCAAATATAAACTATATTAAATCGTTAATAACTTTAAATATAACGTTAATCAGATTTTTACAGATAATAATGAATATAATTAGTGTTTTATAACCGAACCCGCCGTGAATAAGTTAATCGACTTGCATATACAATTTTAAATATTTTTAAACATTGGAATTATTTTTATTTATAATTAAAAGCAAAATCGAGCACTTTTTGGTAAAAAAAAATATTTATATAACATAAACAGACATCAGGTTTTACAGATATAACCTAAACTAATAATATATGACCTGGACAGTACGTATATTCGACTTCACGCTGTATTTCGCATATAGCAGAGTAGGCAGAGGGAACCAAAGAACGTATATTCGACGTACCAACTTATTCACGTCTGGCACGGATATATTATTACACGAATTATTGATCTTATGTGATGATTGAGTTTTGATCGGTAGTTTCTTGTCCGTTCGCATATCAACTCTTGTGGAAGAATAGTTTAAAAGACAGTATTAAAAGACAGTGGTCAACAATTTATTTTAGATTTTATTAAGAAAAAGAATTAATTAATATTAAATAAAACCAAAAGGAATAACGATTATACTACAAAAAACAATTCTAGTATTAAATTACGGTAATCGTTTATTTCAACCTTTAAACTATTCATTATGTAAGATCCTTTTGAAATATTCTCATACAAAATGCTTTAAGAAAATTAAATGCAAGTCTTTTAAAGCCATGTTAAAATCATGTTGAACGTGAAAAGAAATGTTAGAATATTTGAGAGTATGTTCGCGTTACCTAAATACCGTCTTTGATAACTGCTTTTAAAGGAAAAATTTCTTCAAAGCGTACTAACTCGTTATTTTATATTAAAATTACAAAATTGCTTATATAATATGTGTAAGGATTTATTTACTGTGTTTTTGTATGACTACTTGTTAGTGAGTCTAGAAAACATGGAAGTTGTCGATATAAATATCCCAATGGCAGAAATTATAGTATTTATACATAAAAAAATATAAGGACCCGAGAATTACATCTATGAAAAGGTTGATGACTGTGGACGTAGCGAAAGAAGTAGGGACTATAGCGTTTGGCGCACCGTTCTCTTTTATACGAGGTGTGTTCAAAAAGTATCGTAAACTTTGAATTTTCGCGGGTTACGTATATTTGAATATCGATTTTTTGGTGGCGTTATGTTGGTGCGGTACCGTACTCGAATACTGATAAAAATAAAGCGTGAAAGTAAACAAAAAGAACAAAAATTACCAAGGGAGCAAAAGAATAAGTAAAAATATAAAAAAGGGAATGTCAGACGTCGTTAGAACTTACTCGTATAACTAAATAAGTATTACATATCTATATTAAAACCAATTTCTCCTAGAAAATCTGCTTGAAAATTTGCACAAGTGTCGGGATCCAAAAAAAATACAACATTTTTATAGCATGGACCATGCCGGAAGTACCAGAATAACGAGAAAGTTCATTGAAAGGTACTGTTGGTTTAAGCTATTTTAAGCGTTTTGTGATTATCTGTTTAACATTTTAAAATTAAAATAGAAACGCCTGACGTGGCGCAGAGGCACAAGGGTGCGATTGTAGACGCGACAGGTTGTGAGTTGGATTCTCACTCCAGGAAATGGAATTTTCATTTCCTGGTTTTAGTAACAAGGCAAAGCGCGGCGTTCCACACAGCACGCAATGCCTCAATTCGGCGGAAAGTGGGGAACGGAGTGTCTTAACACTAGGTTCCCTCTGCCTACCCTGCTATATGCGGGACACAGCGTGAAGCTATGTATGTATGTAATTTATAATCAATCGATAGTTTTTGCAAATTGTAAATATCACACAATTCATCTTTTATATATTCACTCAACTTTATTTATGTATTAATCCTTATAAATTGATGGTATCGTGAACGACGTAACTATTTCAAAATTCATAATACGTTAATAACGTAGACATATTACCTCAAATACCTTCTAAATAATACCCTTAATAGTCGAGACAATTTCAATAGTGTTAATTATAAGGCATATTTGAAGACGTTTAATTATTTATTATTGTATATACTATGTGACTATTATGTAACCTTAAACATACCTATGGTTTTTTTAGCTTCACGCTGTATCCCGCACATAGCACGGTAGGCAGAGTGAACCTGAGAACTTATTGTTAAGACACTCCGTTCTATTAAGATTGAATTTACATGTATTTTTTACAATTTTATGCTTTTCCCGCAAAGTCTTAGAGAACCTAGTGTTAAGACACTCCGTCCTTCACTCACTTCGCTTAAAAATCAAAATTGAGCCACTCAATAAAAAAAATATGTGTTAACACACATAAAAAAATAGAGAACCTACCAGTCAAATTGAGTATCCCCTTCTTTTTTGAAGTCGGTAAAAACTAAAACGTTTCAACTATAATAATGATAACATAACATATATACGATAATTCAATAGGAATCCTTGGCTTTTCAATATTTATCTAGAAATATCTACGGCTCGCGAAGCATCTTTGATGGAATAATACCGCTGGGGATGACTAATGAAATTCTCCACAAATGGTGCCATTCTATTAATGTGTTTAAGGTATGGTATACATATGTTCAAATAATATATAATATTTATTTTATTATATGAAAATAATACTACAATATGAATGTGGAGGATAGAGTGTCTTGACACTGTAAAAAGCGTGAAATTAAAAAAATTAAGTAAAATATTATTTGAGTAATTTATAGAATATTCATTATTGAATCTTATTTATATAGATAACATGAGAAAACATTACTATCATAATAATATTTATCAGTATTATGCCTTATGTTACAATCAGGGCACCAAATTATGCTTTTTAAGAGCTATCCATTGGATTTGTAGTTCAAAACGCGTCCCACCGAGCCATGATCCTCTATTACAGTTAATAGATTTGCAGTTTGTAAAGTTTATAAATATATTATCAACAATTAAGATTTCAGCAAAAAAAGAAAACCGACTTTTAATAAAATACACTAAAAAGTAAAATAACACAAGCACTTACTTGCCAGATCGTAACTAAATCTAAATGGAACCACATCATAAGCACTACCTGTGATATAAAAAGAGTCATTAATCATCCTAGTGAACCAATCGCAGTAAAAGTTTTGAACTCCAGTTTTGAAGTCGGTTAAAAATCTCTAATGTTCTATATATAAAAATAGTTATAGCTTATTTCCAAACTTATCTTTAACAAAGAGAAATAAATAATTCAATTTTGCCAACTTATTTTATTTAAAATTCTATTTCTTTTATGTTATCCATTTATAATGTATGTTCATGGCTTTATTTCGTTCAGAGCTTTGCACAACTAGTAACAAAGGTAATAATTTCTTACAACAATTTTATATTTTAAGTGAATTAAATAGACTTAGTAGCTTTAAAATTTACTGCTTATTAAAAATACTTTTGCGCTCACTTTATTTTAATTCATGTTTGCTAAAGTTGGGCATTACGAGGTACTTATATAAAATGTACGAAAACCGAACCGAAGGTTTAAAATACAGGAAAAAACTATGTTGATATGTTTTTTTAGCACGCTGTATCCCGCACATAACAGGGTAGGCAGAGGGAAGCTGAGAACCTAGTGTTAAGACACTCCGATCAGTTAAGATTTCCATTCTCAACTTTCTGTGCAATTGAGGCAATGAGTGCTGAGTGGCGATACTCAACGCCGCGCTTTGCCTTGTTACCAGAGCGAGGAAATGAAAATGCTAAATATTTTTCTATATATAAATACGTGAAGCAAAGACTTTTTACGCGGACGGAGGAGCAATTGGCACACTTATAGTTTATATAGAGAAGGTATGCAGAATGCATATATTTTTTTAAAATAATGCATAAGAAGTATATTAGATTAATGTTAAACACCTACCATGGTTTCACATCCATCCTTACTAATATTATAAATTCGAAAGTAGCTCTGTCTGTCTGTCTGTCTGTCTGTCTGTCTGTCTGTCTGTCTGTCTGTCTGTCTGTCTGTTACTCTTTCACGCCTAATCCACTGAACCGATTTTGATGAAATTCGGTATAAAGATATAACTAAACTTGGGAAAGGACATAGGATACTTTTTAACGCGAAAAAAATGATAGAGGGGGTTGAAATAGGGGACGAAAGTTTGTATGGAAGTACCTTATTGTCAAACATAAAATCATGTAAGATTGTTTAACTGTTTACAACTTTGACACATAAACCACTTAACCAATTTTGATAGAATAGTCTAGACCTTGGGAAAGACTATAGGATACTCCTTATCATATCGCGCGATATAACCGAATTTCACGCGGGCGAAGCCGCGGGCGGAAAGCTAGTGATTATATAAAGTGACATATACATTACTAAAGACAACGCGTTGTTAACGCGTCAACGGTGTCGCTGTTGACGTGACTTATTATTATAAATATTTTCATTTCCTGGAGTGGGAATCGAACCCACAACCTGTCGCGTTTATAGTTGCACGTTTGTGCCTGGCGACTGGCGTCTTACTTATGTTGATACTGTGTAGTAATTATATAGCGCTTTCAACGACGTCTCGTATCCTAATGGTGAGGCGGGGCTTTTAAATATATATTTTGCTTCACATTACATACAAAGGTTTTTTTCTATTTAGATCCTTTCATAATCTAGTCTTAACGATATTGAAGAATATTTATTCATATATTTTTGATATAATAAATTAAATTTTAACATGAAAACTGACTTCACTGTAATGTATACATAATAATATAATAAAAAATAGAAATTATTACGAATAATTCGAAAATTACTTTTTACATTTTATTTAAAATTAAATGGAATTACATCAAAAGCACTAGTTGTCATATAAAACTTGTTAACCTCTTCCTTCTTAGAAGTCAGTCAAAATAATACAATATATATATTTTTTAACTTCACGCTGTATCCCACATATAGCAGGGTAGGCAGAGGAAACCTGAGAACCTAGTGTTAAGACATTCCGTTCTCTTACTACAATTCCGTTCCCCACTTTCCGCCAAATTGAGGCATTGCATGTTGAGTGGCGGAATTCAACACCACGCTTTGCCTTGTTACCAAATCCAGGAAATGAAAATAATAACATTTCCTGGAGTGGGAATCGAACCCACAACCTGTCGTGTTTAAGTCGCACGCTTGTGCCTCTGCGCCACGACAGGCGTTATACCTACATATAATATAACAATATATGCCTACATATAATATATATTTACAAATAACACGAGTAATAATGCGTCGAAAATTAGTTTAACATCGATTTTCAGGTAAATTATCTAGTTGATGCCAACTTGTTCCAGCCTAACGTCAGGCTAATTAGCGTTGCTTATATTAAGTGAGCTTAGCCGAGGACGCGGTTTCTGTATTATGTATGAGAGTAATTACTATATTTTGTTATTAATAATTTTGCTACCTTTATTAGTTCATTCTTATAATTGACAAAATATTTTTTACTATGTATTTTTTAACTACGCCTGTCGTGGCGCAGAGGCACAAGCGTGCGACTGTAAACGCGACAAGTTGTGGGTTCGATTCCCACTCCAGGAAATGTAAAATTTAGTATTTTCATTTCTTGGGTTTGGTAACAAGGCAAAGCGCGGCGTTGAGTTCCGCCACTCAACACGCAATGCCTCAATTCGACGGAAAGTGGGGAACGGAATTGTTGAAAGAGAATGGAGTGTCTTAACACTAGGTTCTCTGGTTCCCTCTGCCTACCCCGCTATATGCGGGTTACAGCGTGAAGTTAAAAAAAAAATTATTAACTACTTGTTACGTTGTTTTTTAACTGACAACACGAATTTTTTTTTTATGTTTACTACCGAAAATTGTTTCTGAGTCAATCAATTTTGATAAGGCACTTTTATATATCAACTAATGCTTTCGATGCGGTCACATTTAAATTTTATCAAGATTTGATGAGAAGTTTTTTTGAGGTATTCGTAATAATATTACGTTTTTTGCTTATTTTATATGGAGTAAAAAAAGGAAAATATTTTTTTTTTTAGCTTCACGCTGTGTCCCGCACATAGCAGGGTAGGCAGAGGCATCAACCTGTGTTAAGGCGCTCCGTTCTCTTTTAACATTTCTGTTCCCCACTTTTCGCCGAATTGAGGCATTGCGTGCTGAGCGACGTAACTCAACGCCGCGCTTTGCCTTGTTACCAAGCCCAGGAAATGAAAGTACTAAATATTATTAAATATTTTCATTTCCTGAAGTGCGAATCGAACTCACAACTGTATACAATCACACGCCAATGCGCCACGACAGGCGTCACAGGTTTTCTTTATTTGTTAAAATTTTAATTATTTCTCTTCACTTTCACAGTTTCTCCTGCTCCTGCAGGCAGAGAGAGCTTAGAGTCAAGACACCCTGCTCTTCGTTTTCCGCCCGTATAGAAAAAATTGCGTATTGAATGGCGGAATTCAATGCCATGGTTTGTCTTACCTTGTCTTGTCTTTGTATGCTATAAATGAAACCGGAAGTTATAAATATAATAATAAATATATATTCAAAAGAAATAATATTTGTGTATAAAGTTTTATCATTTAACAGTAACGCATTTAATTCTGCGGTTCACATTAATATAAATAAATCACGGATTGTGTCGGCTTTGAAAACCAAACTTAACTGAAAGCCATGTTATATTGTATTTTAAATAGGATTAGAAAATAAATATATTTTTCATATTAATTCGTAAACGCCTGTCATAGCGCAGAGGTACAAGCATGATCCTGTAAACGCGAGAGGTTGTGGGTTCGATTCCCACTCCCATTTCCTAGGTCTGGTAATAAGGCAAAACCCGGCGTTGAGTTCCGCCACTCACCACGCAATGTATCTGGCGGAAAATGGGGAACGGAAAGAGAACGGAGTGTCTTAACATTATATTCTCAGGTTCCTTCTGCCTACCCAAATATATGCGGGATAAAGCGTGAAGCACAAAAAAAAAGAATTCGTATTTTTCTTTGTTGAATGTGGAATCTTGGGGATAGGTTGAATTCGTTTCGCCTATTTTTAGACTTACTTAATTATACAATGTCCCGAATGCGGACCGAAAACGGTTAACAGAGTGTTAGCATAAAGCTGCTTTTTTGGAACTCAATAACTTATATTTTAACTATATTCAAGAATATTATTTTAAATGGATCTTGAAGTCAGTCAATACAAAGTATTGATAATAAATTAAGGTAAGGCCTTCGTGGCGAAGTGGAATAGCGCCTAACTGTGAACAGTTTGTATTGTTTCAATTCTCATTTGTGGGTATCCCCCATATAGGGTAGGCAGAGTGAACCTGAGAACCTAGTGTTAAGACACTCCGTTCTCCGCGTAACGTTGAGTTCCGTTAATCAAATTGCAGTTACAGGCCATTTTTTTTTTAATAAAAAAACAATGAAAATGATGATCCTCAACTTTCTGCTTATTTCAGAAACAAACTGGCACGCGGAACCGGAAGTCAACCTCGCCATTTGTCAAAGTAAAGGGAGAAACTGTATAACTTTCAGTTTCTGTTTTAAAAAAATGTTATAAAAATTGTATTGCAAACAATTAGTGCGATGATACAATTTTTCACAATTTTATAACAAGTACTTGCCAATTAAAATCGAATTTGTTTTGCATCAAAAATTTAAAATAAACAATAAATGAAACTAAAAAAACTTTAAAATGTCATGTCATGTCAACATGTTTCATAATGTAGAAAGAATCGGATTTACGCATCACTTTTTTTAGTTTTACGCTGTATCCCGCATACAGCAGGCTAGGCAGAGGGAAACAGATAACCTAGTGTTAAGACACTTCATTCTTCTTAAAATTTCCGATCGCCACTGAATTAAGGCAATGCGTCCTGAGTAGCAGAACCCAACACCGTGCCCGTTACTAAAGCGAGAAATTGAAAAATACTAAATATTATAATTTCCTGAATGGGAATCGAACCCACAACCTGTCGCGTTTACAGTTGTGCCTCTGCGCAACGACTGGTCTCAAGTACTTTTTGCGTTACCTTTCATATTACTTCTTCTTTACAAAGTATAAAAAAAGTCGCCTCTGTTGTCTCTACGCGTGTAACTTTCAATATTAATGAAGAATTCAAAGTAAAGCTTAATTAAATTCTAAGTTTTTGACATCGACTTTGTTAGTAAAAACTAATTGGGATATCTAGGTCTAGACTGTATTAATTTAGGCTAGACTTTTGTACCCCAATTATATTGTTTGATAGTAGGAAAAAGAAATTGAAAACGAAATGGTCAGTTGAGTTCAGTTCCTTAACTATGGCATTTCGGACTTGCCATAGTGAAATTGTTAATATTATAAAGTTAAGCAGCTTGTGATTTAAGCAATAACATGAAAAAATTGCAAGAATAAAACGAAATATCTATATAGAAATGTACTTGTTTAGTTCACGCAGTCTAAGCAGCGAGTGGGCCGCTAGAATATTATACATACATACATAGCTTCACGCTGTATCCCGCATATAGCAGGGTAGGCTGAGGGAACCTAATGTTAAGGCACTCCATTCCCAACTTTCCGCCGAATTGAGACATTGCGTGCTGAGTGGCGGAACTCAACGCCGCGATTTGCCTTGTTACCAAATCCAGGAAATGACAAATTCCATTTCCAGGAGTGGGAATCGAATCCAAAACCCGTCGCGTTTACAGTCACACGCTTGTGCCTCTGCGCCACGACAGGCGTTTACAAACGACACGACACGAGAGTTCAAAATATAACTTAAAAAATAAAGAGTGATTAATTAAAAATTGTTTTGCTACGTTCCAGTCGATCGTTTTTATTGAACACAAATGATTTTGAGCCTGAATGATGTTGCCGTAATCTCTTTAATAATAATAAATTGCGTTTTTATTTCCATTCAATATTTATTGGAAGCTTTGTTAAATATGACAATGTGTTTGAATTCATAATCTGTGAATTATATTTGAATTGTTTGGCAAATTATCTATTTATTTGAGTGAATATAAAAGGACCATCGCGTTTTGTTCGACAGGTTTTTGACCGGCTTCTAAAAATGGTGGTTCTCAATTGGACTGTATTTTTCTATGTGTATCGCATAGCTTTTTACTGAGTGAACAAATTTTCTGATGTGGTCCCATTTAAATTTTGATCAATAGTTCAAATGAATAACTCAAAGTTATTCGTAATTATTTTACTTTCAGTGCATTTTATTTGAAATTAGTTTAGCAAGCTTCTTAAGTTTCCTAGAGACATATTGACGAAAATAAAATAAATATCATATGGCAATGTGTGACATTTATTTTATTAACACAATATGTTTCTGACCCATTATTAAAAAAAAATAACTTTCTATGTAAAATTTAACCAATTTATATTCACTATTCTGTGTCTTCATAATTTTCATAAACTAGGACACAAAGTATTAAATTCACATATTAATATAATATATATAAAGATATTTGGTAAGAGCATTATGATTTATTCAGTTTAAAGCCCAGAATACCCATAAATTCAATGTGGGCAGTAGTTCATGGGGTCACGGTGACTAACAATATTTCAATTAAATATTTTATAATAATAGGTTTTAATCTTTATGGTTTTTGTTTGAATTAAATATAGTAATTATATTATTATAAGATTTTGTTTAGCTTTATTGTAGGAAGCTTAGATTTAATGTAATTTTTCAGTTTCACGTTTTATCCCGCATAGCAGGGTAGGCAAAAAATACCTAGCAGTGGCGAGGGACGAAAATTTTAGTTAGGCAAACCGGCAAATTTAGAGAAGCTGGTGTATATTTACCGAAGTTGGTAAATATACACCGGCTTCCCTAAATATATGTATATTTAGGGAAGCCGGTGTATATTTAGGGAAGTTGATACATATATATAGGGAAGCCGGTGTATATTTAGGGAAGTTGGTACATATATTTAGGGAAGCCGGTGTATATATAGGGAAGTTGGTACATATATTTAGGGAAGCTGGTGTATATTTAGGGAAGTTGGTACATATATTTAGGGAAGCTGGTGTATATTTAGGGAAGTCGGTACATATATTTAGGGAAGCCGGTAATTTTTAGAGAAGCCGATATATTTAGGGAAACCGGTATAGGATGTGAAGGTATTTAGTAATTTCACTATCGAAATTTGATGGTGACCTGTTTTTTTAGCTCTCACGCATTGCTTGACTTTGTTGATTTTGCAAACTTCATAATTATTCGAGCTCCACATTTTCCTGGCGACCTTTTTTTTAGGTCTCATACTTGTCCTTGAAAAGTTAGGCAAGCCGGTGGGAACCGTGTTTGGTGGACGCCTCGCCACTGATACCTAGTGTCCAACAAGACACTCCATTCTCCGCTTTCCGTCTGAATTCGAGATATTGCAAGATGAACGGCGGAACTTAATACTGCGTTTAACCTTACTAGAAACTAATATAAATATCATCAATCTGCGAGTGGGAATCGAACCCACAACCACCTTAACCCTTTTGTATTATATAAAAAAAATCTTTTAAATATATTATATTCGCTTTTCAGTGTTACACACTTTAACTGAAAAGGGTTAAAAGATTGTGGCTTACGCTACAAGAATTTACACGGTTAACGGACATGGATAAAAGGGGAATGGCCATATATATACCACGTCTGAGATTAAAATGTGTTCGAAACGATTTAACAATTTATATAGATTTATATACGTTTTTTTTTTAAAAGAATTAAGTTCTCAATTTGAACGATTTTTTTATGTGTGTTACCATATATTTTTTTATTGGATGAGCCAATTTTGATGATTGTTTTTTTTTAAATGATTCCTAGTGCTTCTCATGTGACCGTTTTAAATTTAGTTAAGATATGACAATTAGTTTTAGAGTTATTCGTAATATGTTGCATTAGTGCTTTTTATTTGAAATCTTTTTTTGTTAAAATTCTAATTATTTATTTTTAGGCATCTTCCGTGTCGCACAGGTAAAGGCGAAGGTGTAGTCGAATTCTTAAAACAAAATCTTTATAAATAATACCCTAAATGTTATTCTGATATATAAGCTATATTAATATAAAGTTTCATCTAGGTTCAGTTCGTCAGTTGTTTCCTATGTTCATTCAGATATATATGAATTATTTTTTATGGTACTAGAAATTGAGAACGGCTAATATTGTCATGCGTAAAAAGTCGAATGCACAATCGTATTGAGATAGATAAAGCCTCAGTGCACCACGTTAACGTCGTTTGAAACAGAACGTATAGTATTCTTATAATTATTTCATCTTATAGTATTTCTTAAATAACGTTTAGTATTTACAATCCATAAATTTCAATAATTGTTTGTTATTAACAAAATTGGTGAAATGGTTTTCTTTGTATGAACAAAAGCGCAATCATAAAAAGGATATTCTATTTTAATATTTATAACGAAGACATAAAGTAAGCATAACTTTGAAAAAATGACATACATTTCTAAATACAAAAGTACTAATTTCGAAAAATATAGTTTTTACATTTTTTTAGCTTCACGCTGTATCCCGTATATAGCAGGGCAGCCAGAGGGAACCTTAAAAACCTAGTGTAAGATACTTCATTCCCCAATTTCCGCCGAATTGAGGCATTGCGTGCTGAGTTGCGGAACTCAACGCCACGCTTTGCCTTGTTACCAAACCCAAGAAACGAATTACTAATCTTTTACATTTCCTGGAGTGGGAATCGAACCCACAACGCTTATAGTCGCACGCTCTATTCCATGATAGGCGTAATTTTTTACATCATTGTTTGATATTCATTTAGAAAATGTATTAAACGACTAACGAACCAGAATTGATTTAATATAATTAACAAATAGAATATTTTTATATTCAACATACAAGTACTGTTACTGTATGCGGTAACTTTGTTACAAAAATCCTCTAACACCGCGTACAGTGGAGAAGGCAATAAAAATCCATGTAATCCATACAAAGCTTTATGGAAGCAGACCGAATGGCCGAATAGCCAAAATCTCCTTTTGGTTAGCTTTTTTAAGCAAACGTATAAAAAGTTACCAGATACAGATGCGCCGCTCATTCAATTATGATTTATTTCCAATGTTGTTTCGTATTATGTTTGCATTTAGTATATTAATGGAATATGGTGTTGGAAGAATATTAGCCTTTTATACGTTTTTCGTAACAGATAACTGATAAAAAATGTTTTTCTGACTATCACGCTAGGGATACGTAAAGCTTAGTCAACAAAAGGGCTTTTTATGTCGTATCTCTTGTAGTTAGTGAAGTAGGCAGTGAAAAATTAGTGTTAAGATTCTCTTTTCTCCACTTCGTCGTATATTTGATATGAGAGCTTCACGCTTTATTTCACAGGGTTGAGGGTATTCACAGAAAACCTAGTATTAAGACAAGTTGATGAGTGACGGAGCTCAACGCCGTACTTTGTCTTACTAAACCGAAAAAATTACAATAACTTAAAAATAATAATTTACTCGAATAGAAACTGACCATTGTGTTACGATTGCTACAATTATAGCGGAATATCTTAAAAAAATATTAAAAATATTTTTTTCATGTCTCATGGACTAAAATAAGAACATTAAACTTACAGTGATTTTAATATTTTTTATTTAGTTTAACTGAACAACCATGATAATAGTATTTGGTCAAGTTAGTACATGCATCATAGAGCATCGGTTGCAGTCCAATGACCCTATTATACGATAAGCTTTGAAGATGGCTCTTTGTGAAGGTTTATTGTTATGTTTAAACCTCATTTGATACGTCGCACAAATCTGCTACCACAATGTAGTGATTGCTGTCTAACAATGATTATTTGTTGCTATTTTGTTAACCGTCGTTTTGCAATTAGGACGTTTCTAAAAACGAGGTTTTCTATACGGCTGATTCTTTTATTTGCATAGAAAGAACCTGAGAACCTAGTGTTAAGACACTCCGTTTTATCAAGATTTCCATTCCCACTTTCCATCGGATTAAGGCATTGCGTGCTGAATGGCGGAACTCAAAGCCGCATTTTGCCTTGTTACCAAAGCGAGGAAATTAAAAAATTATAAGTATTTAATATATTCATTTCCTGGAATGGAAGTCGAACCCACATCCTGTCGCGTTTACAGTGTGATAATCCATATCTCATTTGATACGTCGCACAAATCTGCCACCACAATGTTGCTGTCTAACAATGATTATTTGTTGCTATTTTATTGTACTTCGTTTTGAAGTTGGGACGTTTCTAAAAAGAAGGTTTTCAATTCGACTGATTTTTATATGCATAGGCAGAGACAATTTAAAGTTAAGATTAAGAACATATTATTGAAAAAAGTATATTATTCTGTCCAAGAATATTATAATGATGTCAATGTGTGGAATTAAATGCTGTTGGCGCTCACTTGGGAGGCTCATCATAGTTCTATATTTATTGTAAAAATTTTATTTGAAAAGAGCAACTGTTGAGTTTCTTGCTGGCTCTTTTTAGCAGAACTGCCTTCCGAGCCGGTGGTAGCTTCCGTTAGGTCTGACACGACTGACACCTTTGTAAATTGACGATTCGAAAGTGCTTGTAATAGCCTACTTGAATAAAGAATATTTTGATTTTGATTTTGATTTTAGAGAACGGAGTTAAGACTTTCCGTTCACAACTTTTCTTCACTTCTTTTGCCCAAATTCGGAATATAACTATAATCACTCCCCAGAGCGCGGATCAAACCCACAACCGTGTTTATAGTTAGTCACTGTCCCACTGCGCTACGATGATCTCTCTATTTTATCAAAACTTTGTAAAATAAGCATAAATGGAAAATCAAGTGACACATTTCTCTATCGCCTGTCGTGGCGCAGAGGCATAAGCGTGCGACTGTAAACGCGACAGATAGTTGGTTCGATTCCCACTCCAGGAAATGTTAGTCTTTGCATTTCCTGGGTTTGGTAACAAGGTAAAGTGCGGCGTTGAGTTCCGCCACTCAGCACGCAATGCCTCAATGCGGCGGAAAGTGGGCAACGGAGTATCTCAACATTAGGCTTTCAGGTTCCCTGTGCCTACTCTGCCATATACGGTATATAGCGTGAAGCTAAAGAAAAATATTAAAGACGAGGTCTCAGCAAAACTTGCTAGCAAATTTATTATGTGCAAATATAGTATGATGAAAAAGTGGCAAGAATAATGTATTGTTTCCCTTTCAAACTTAGTGCTCGACCGATCTTTATATGAGCTCTTTTAAAATTATAATTTAAATATGTTTTATATACTTTTTCTCTTATCAGCTGTATGCTGCTCTTCTAATAATTTGAAAGACACTACTAACTAAATATTGAAATCTAACAAATAAACTCAATAAACATAAAGCAGAATATTAATATAATAAATAATCTTTAATAGAAATCCAAAGTGTCCTTAACTTGTGAAGAAAAACGTCAATTCATTGTCATTTAATAGAAATAAATAAATAATGAAAAGCACTTAAGACACTGACCTCAATTTTAACAACATAAAGAAATGATTTATAATTCATACCGAATCTGAGATTGGACATAGTTTTCTAACTTTTATCCTTTCATATTATCCCTCATTTTCGTTGCTCGACGCTTTTCATCTCTCGTCAAGGCCTAAAGCCCGTCTAGAAAAATTGATATTAATGTATCACAAAAGATAACAATAGCGTATGAAATTACAAAAAATCTTTTAACGTGGTCTTGCTATTGTGCCTACTTTGTAGACATTATGAGGGGATTCCTTTTCCTTGAGACGTTGAGCTTTGACAATCTGGAATAATATTTAACGTTAGTATATAGGCGAGACTAGTTGTCGTTCTTGATTGTGTGTACTAGGGTTGTATTTTACAAGTCAATTTTTTAATAACGTAAGTGATAGTGCAAATTTTTGCTGTAATATGTAATTTAAAGGTATAAAAATTTGACTAACGAGAGATGACTTTCGACATTCTAGATTTATAATCAAATAAGGAATACTTGCACTTCTTGCCATGACTAGTTTCCTTTTTTTTTCTTAACTTCACGCTTTATCCCGTAGCATAGAAGTGTGGGCAGGCAGATATTAGAGAACCTAGTAAAGAAACACTCCATTCTCAACATCTCTGTTCTTCATCTTCAAGTTAATTATAAGTATTGTGTAGCAGTGATTTAGCTAACTGCCGGCAGCTTGCTTTCCAGTTATCAGTCCCAAGAAAATGAAAATACTAATTTTATATTTTCTGGAGTGGACGAGCACAACCTGTCGGGTTTACAGTGGCACTTTGTGCCTCTGTGCCGCGACAGGCGCACCAAGTTTCCTCCTGCTTTTATAAATTTCATTGTCGATGTACACTTTTAGATTCATTAATTACCTCGCCAACGGCTCTCATGGTATAACAAAATGAAGTCACATTGCACGGGTGGGCAAGCAAGATAATATCGGCTGTATTGCAGGACTGAAAGGATGTATGTGACACTTATCATTACAATTCCATCATAGTCCAAAAAATTACTGAATCCCCATCTAAGTCACACATTCTATTAGACCGTACACAATTAGTAACATGAACAGTCTTTATTTACCAACATGACCAACCAGAATGTAAAAGTTTTAAAAGAAAAATTTCAATAAGATTAGTTATACAAAGTATTAGACAATCTAATATCAAATAGAAATAAAAAAATATATATAATAAGTAACAGTATGAATAATAGTAACGCGTGTCGCGGCGCAGAGGTACAAGCGTGCGGACTGCAAAACGCGACATGTTGTGGGTCTGATTCCCACCCAGGAAATAAAGTTTATTATTTTCATTTCCTGGGTTTGGTAACAAGCAAAGCGCGGCGTTGAGTTCGCCACCAGCACGCAATGCCTCAATTCGGCGGAAAGTGGGGAACGGAATTGTTGAAAGAGAACGGAGTGTCTTACACTAGGTTCGGGTTCCTCCTGCCTATCCTGCTATATGCGGAAGTAAAAACAAAAAAACAGTATTATATAAAGGTCACCGTAGATCTTCAAAATTCTAACGCTTAAAATGAATTATTTCTTTATTGATCTAGATAAAACGTCCCGCTAGTAACGTAACCGTTTAAATCTAGGATATATTTTGATCTTTCACGTTTTTATATTTAAGAAGCTTACGTAAGTCGTATTTTTCCGTAGCGATTTACTAAGATAAAATCGCGGGCTTCAAAGTCTCCCATTTAGGCTTAACAAATTGGAATTTTCGGAAACACCATTTTCGCTTTTTCGCTATTATAATATTTGTAATAGAAATATAGTAGCAACATATATGCGCCTGTGATTGCGCAGAGGCACAAGCGTGTGACTGTAAACGCGACAGGTTGCTGGTTTGATTCCCATTCCAGGAAATGTAAAAGTTTATTATTTTAATTTCCTGGGTTTGGTAACAACGCAAAGTGCGGCATTGAGTTCCGCCACTCCACGCAATGCCTCGATTAGACGGAAAATTGGGAAACGGAGTGCCATAACACTAGGTTCTCAGGTTCCCTCTGCCTACCCTGCTATATGTGGCCTAACCTACTACAGTGTAAAGGTATATTTAACAACGGCAAGAAGAGTGAAAAAGTATAATGTAGATAGGAAATTTATACACCTTAACATTTTTCTTGCATAGCACGGTAATATAATGCCAAGACACTTCGTTCTTTGTTTTTCACCAAAATTCGAGACACGCGTGTTAAGTGGCGGAGTTCCATGTCCCGTTTTGTTTTTCCAAAACAGTAAAAAAAATGAATGTAAAGATTCTCTCGACTTAAGGCTGAACCCACAGCAATCGAGCTTACAGTTAAGCTGCACCACTGTGCTACGATGACCGATAAAAATAAGAGTAACAGATATGACGACGTTGTTTTAAAAACAACCTTTACATATTATGTTATTTTCAGTCCCGTTCATTTACGATATCTCACCTAAAAAAATATCTAACCAAAATAAAAGAACGAAAGTATCATGTACTAAATGGTAGCCGCTATACAGCTCAAAGCCACCGAACACAGCAAGCATTGCATAGCAAAGATAAACAAAAAATTTAAGCCGGATTATCCTACATCTGCGGGCTCGCCGGGTCATAGGCGGGCGCAAATTAAAATCGGAAATTCTAATCTACTTTTATAGTAACATAAAAGTCAGGAATACAAAAATTGAAATAAAAATGTAACTGTATTTTTTTAATTAAACTAGCGTCTAAACCCACTTGGCCTGAAAATGGTGTACCATTTTTAAAACAATTTAAAATAGACTGGGATTTCTAAGATTACTATTTAATATGTCGAAACAAAATGAGAAAATTAAATTTAGTCTGAAGATTATATTAGTATTACAAAGCACATTTTGTGACATCCTAATATTAATTTTGCAGTTGCTCCGAAATGGTTTTCAAAATCAAAAATGAAAATCAAAATATTCTTTATTCAAGTAGGCTATTACAAGCACTTTCGAATCGTCAATTTACCAAGGTGTTAGTCGTGTCAGTCCTAACGGAAGCTCCTACCAGTTCGGAAGGCAGTTCTGCTGAGAAGAGCCGGCAAGCAACTCAACAGTTGCTCTTTTCAAATAATTTTTGTACAATAAATATACAACTATGATGAACTTCCCGGGTGAGCGTCAACAGCATTTGATTTACACATATGGACATCATTGTAGTATTCTTGGACAGAATAATATACTTTTTTCAATAATTTAAATTTCATAATTATTGATTAAAAATTATTTATATTGTACCCCTTTTTTATTTTTAAATAATATAGGCTAGTTATTATTAGGTGAAAAACTATAATTTGTAACTAATAAGAGATACTAGGTCCTACTCATATAGATGTCTGTTATTCTTTTACGCAAAAACTACTGAGCGAATCTAGAGAAATTTGCAAAGCTTAGGTGCAAATTGGCCATAAAACTTAGAATATCTAGTAACCAAATAAAACCATATGATTACATTAAATTAATTAGCACAACAATAAATTATACAATACGCTTTAAAACAGAATACCCTCCTACGTCACCTCAAATCCTATTTACTTAGTAACTTCTATGACTACAGTTCTCTAACTGAAATACAGTATTTGCTCATTAGGGACTGATACTAGAATTAGAGAATGCTAATATTTTCATATATTAAGAACCGACTTCAAAAAAGAAAAGTTAATCAATTCGGCTGTATTTTTTTAAGTGCCTAACTTTTTATTGCGTGAATTAATTTTGATGATTTTTTCTGAACCCTATTTAAATTTAGTTACTCGTCATATATCCTATGAGTATGTTAGTATGTTAGTTAGAGTATGTTAGTCCTTCTGGTGTGGTCTTATTTAAATTTAGTTAAGAACTGACAAGTAATTTTTGAATTATTCGTAATAATTTTACTTGATGCTGCAATTTTATTTAAAGTTGATTTTCATTTTTTTTGTTTAAATCTTAATCTCTATAATCGGTTCTATGTTCTAAAATCTGAATAATTTTGTTATTCCAATATCTATCGTAGGAATTTCGAGACATCCCCTTGGTGTACCTCAAGGAACCTATATGTCAAATTTCCGCTGTTTCGCCTGTATGTTGTTTGTTAGTCACTCAATAACGCAAACATTGTAGTAATATATGTATGTATAGATTATCTTTCTAAGTTTTGAAATTCATATAAAGAAATCAAAATAGTAATACAAATATAGATAGATATAAGATAGATATAATTGTATATTAGATAGCTAAAAATATTTTATTTGAAAACGTCAAAAGATTTATTTACACAGCGCGACACTAAGGCTGATGAAACGTTATTGTAATTATTTATCTGTGCACACCGTAGGCGTTAATCACTGAAAGCTGTTAAGGAAAATGGTGGAAAATTCGCTTTATATATGAAGTAGAAGTTACAAGCGTGGAACTTGTACAGAGTATTTATACTGATAAAATTTTCTGACGATGTATATTAAGAAGAAAGAAGAACGTGTTCAGGTAATTTGGGCAAAATTTTCCTGAAGCAAAAATGAGCGACAAGAAAGGTAAGAGAAAATCTCGATTGACCTTCAAGAATACAATATTAATGATACTGGAGGAAGGTCACGTAAAAAGTATAAGTACCCCCCGGAGGTAAACGAGTATGCAACTACATAAAAATTTAGCTTACTTTGAAATAATATATCTGGTATATCCGGTTATACTATAGACAACAATTTATAAAAAAATATATTGTTTGGCAATGATATAACATAAGTCTTCATATATTTTCGTATAATTTTTTTTTTATGGAAAGGACAAGGCAAACGAGCGTTCGGGTCACCTGATGGTAAGTGATCCCCGCCGCCCACGGCCCCGTGTAACACCAGTGGAGCTACAGGTGCGTTGCCGGCCTTTGAGGTGGGAGTAGGCGCGCTTTTTGAAGGTACCCATTTCGTATCGACCTGGAAAAACTGCCGCAGGTAGGCCATTCCACAGTTCAGTGGCACGTGGAAGGAAATTCCTTCGAAACCGCACAGTACTGGAGTGCCACGCATCCAGGTGGTGTGGATGGTATTTAAGCTTGTGGCGTACTGTGCGGTTTGAAAATCCTGCGGCAGGAATCAGGTCAAATAATTCCCCAGAACACTCCCCGTGATATATGCGATAGAGAACGCACAACGAGGACACGTCTCTACGCAACGCCAAAGTGTCAAGCCCTGCACAGATTACCGGGTCCCCAACGATTCGAATGGCTCTGCGTTATATGCGATCAAATGGTTCAAGCTGATACTGGGGTGCACCAGCCCAGAGGTGAGAACAGTATTCCATATGAGGCCGAACCTGAGCCCTATACAGGGCCAAACGGTGTTTTGGCGTGAAGTACTAATCTTATAATATAATATCTTCTTCGATGTTAATTGTTTGCAGACGAATTGAGTAGACGAAGAACATAATATATCAAATATTAATAGGAAAACTACCTCTTAACTACTACTCTCATAGAATTATAGATAGCATCATAGAATTGCATATTCCCATACAATACAAGGGCGTTACTGTGAGATGACTTATTTATGCTCCAATTGTAACAAAAATGAAGACTTATGGGGCGCGGGGGACCATCACCCTACCTTACTACGCAAGACATATTTTAGTAGGCAGGAATGAAAAAACCTACAAAAAGATAAAAAAATGATTTTGCCTATAACTTCTCTTAATTTGACATACTATTAGACGTTTCACTTAAATTTTGTACATATACCCGCACAAGTGTAGAATTTCAATAAATTTTGTATTTTCATAGTAATCGGATTTACATTCCAGGACGACCAGGACCACGAGAAAATACTTCCAAACATGTTTTAAAACTGTTTTGTGATTATTTTCATTCACGAACATCTCGTCATTTTTGAGCAAAGAAAATCTACTAAAATAACATTTCGCTCTTCAATTTCATTAAGGTACATTACGCATAAGCTTGTGTAACCTAAGGACGAATTTTGTCTAATTCACTGTCAAATAATTTTGTCTAATTCAATGTATTCATCTATTAAACCACCTTAAAATTTTGTTTTGCTTTACCATCATATGCCAAAAAGATGTTAAGCAAGCTTGTCAAACCTTCGCTTATCGCTACGCTCACTGTATTTCGTAATACAAGCGTATGTGTAACATATTTTAATTTAGTTTTCAAACATTACTCATAAATATATGAAAAAAAGTTTTTTTTTACCATTTTTTAGAATTCTTCTAAGCGTGTCCATGAGGTACGGTTTCGAATCTCGACACGTTTAAAATTTTACACCCGTTATAAAATTTGAAAAGATATTCTTTCACACATGTAATCTGACATAATCAGTAGGGCAAGCACGAAAACTAGCGACAAATTATTTGTATCGTTATCAAAAGCATTTTGTATGGGAAAATTAGTTCCTCTTACGCACGGTAGGAGCGCTTTTCAATTCCCATACAAATTCTTTCGATAACGATACGAATTACTTTATCACAAGTGTTCGTGCTTGCCCTACAGGCCACCGTAATGTAGTGAGTGTAATACTAAAAAGTTAAGTAAATACGATAGGCTGTAGGTTCAATCCTCACTCGTGGGAATGATTATATTTTAATTAAATAAATAAATATATTAGCTAAAATAAAATATATTCGCTTAGTAAGACAAAATACGCTATTAGAGTTTCGCCACTCCACATATAATATCTCAATGCCAGATGAAAATTGAGAAATGGGGTATGTTGACACTTGTTTGTCTCTGATTAAGCTAAAAAAAATAGCAAAACCGAAAAAAAAAATATTAATTTATTTAAATTAATTTAAAATTAATTTATTTAAAATATTATGCAAGTAGTTCATATCTCCTTAAGAATAATATACAAATACAAAAAATACTCTTATCATTATCACTAGAGCTTATTTTATAAAAGCTTATAAATTAATCCTTTTGAACGAATGAAGAAATTAACGCGATATTTGCACGCCGCAACGATGAAGTTCTTTTTCATACTACATTGAGCCACAGCAAACTTAATTAAACCTCTTTGACCATCAGACCAGTTTCAAAATGGAAAAAAACTGTGAAGTTAGAAAGCGTGATAGTGGAACAAACGGAGTTATAAAGTGTATATTTATATTGTAATTATTATAGAAGTTTATATATTTAAAATATTATATTATTCTATTATATTATTTATTAATATTTTTTTAACTTCACGCTGTATCACGTATACAGAGTAGACAGCGGGAACCTGAGAACCTAGTGTTAAGACCTTCCGTTTCCTTAAGATTTCCGTTTTTTCCCACTTTATTATATTTATAATTTTGTCTTCTCTTCTCAAGGGGTATGTGGGGTATAAATAAATGTTATAACAAAAGAAAACCTTATTAACTATTTTAATCATATGAAAATAACTTATAATTCACCATTTAGAATTATTTTTACTACCATAGCGCAGTGGTACACGGACTGACTGTAAACATGAAAATTGCAGGTTCAATTCACAATCGGAGAAATGATTATATTTCAATTATTTCCATTTCAACGCTCTGCTAAGATGAACTCGTGCAAAGAATACATTCCATGAACTCGGCCTAATACATCCCATAAAATTGTCTTGAATTCGGCCAAAATAAAGAGAATGAATAGTCTTGCCATTGAGCTCCTTCCGCCTGCCTTCCTATGCACCAGAAAGTGCAAAGCTTCACTTTTAAATCATTTTTAAAAACACTTTACAGTAATCACGCATGTCGTGGCGCAGAGGCACAAGCACACACGTGCGACTGCAAACGCGACAGGTTGTGGGTTCGATTCCTGTCCAGGAAATGGAATTATTCATTTCCTGGGTTTGGTAACAAGGCAAAGCGCGGCGTTGAGTTCCGCCACTCAGCACGCAATGCCTCAATTCGGCGGAAAGTGGGTAACGGAGTGTCTTGACACTAGGTTCCCTCTGCCTACCCTGCTATATGCGAAAATATAAAATATAAATTATATTTAGTTAATAATTTAAAATCGTCATTCTTTCATAATTATACAATAATTGCGATGAAGAATATTTCTAGCGGTGAAGATAATGAAGATTAACGTACCTCGTACTTTTATCAAGAGTAATTTGAGACGCGCTATGCAAATCACTGTCTTGAACCAAGCTAAGTTTAACCGCAATCTAAGTAAGATCTATTAGTTTTATAATTAAAAATTAATGTATGTAATATTTAACAATTTTGTTTAATATTTATAATTTGTATTAATATTTGTACTAAAATATGATTGAGTTTTTGTAACTATTGGATACATTGACTGCTTGTGACTTTTAATTTTTGAAAAGTATATTTTTTTTGCTGATTCGACTAATTATCCTGTATATCTAGGTAGTATGAGACTTCTTGAACTGCAGTCAAGAAGCTCCATTCTCCGCTTTCCGCCCGACAACGAATATGAGACATTGTGTGCTAGGTGGCAGAAGTGAATATTATAGTTTGTTTTATAGGTTCTCAGGTTCCCTCTGCCTACCCTGCAATATGCGGGATATAGCGTGAATTTAAATATATATATATATATATATATATATATATATATATATATATATATATATATATATATATATATAGTGTTAAGACACTCCGTTCTCGTACAACAATTCTGTTCCCCACTTTCCGCCGATTTGAGGCATTGTGTGCTGAGTGGCGGAACTCAACGCCGCACTTTGCCTTGTTATCACACCTAGGAAATGCAAAAACTAACATTTCCTGGAGTGGGAATCGAACCCACAAGCTGTTGCGTTTACCGTCGCACGCTTGAGTCTCTGCGCCACGACAGGCGTTAATTAAATATAATATAATTTAATAAATTTATTTATATAAAGAATAATAATAATGATCACCCTTCCTTCATAACAACGTGTAGCGCTTAGTCTATATTATTGAATAGCTTGAATCAAAATAAACGCAAACAAAAAATATTGTACGTTTAACTCGCCTTTAGTAAACTACAAAAGTAAAATTTAAAAAATAGAATACGACAACACTACTTATGTTAGAACAAAAACTACCTAACATTTATAATTATATATAAGGAACTAAAAAACATATTTCATACGTATTTCCTCAACCTCATAGCAAAACGTACAAAATCTTGCTTTACGTAAAACCAAAACCTACATGAGTGTTTAACAATTAATAAAAGTATATTAATTTACCTTAGTCGAGTTAAAATATTAAAATTATATTTTTATTGTATTTTTTTTAGCACATAGCAGGGTAAGCAGAGGGAACCTGAGAATCTAGTGTTAAGACACTCCATTCTCTTATAATCCGTTTCCCACTTCTCCGCAGAATTGAGGCATTGCGTGCTAAGTGACGGAGTTCAGCGCCGCGCTTTGCTTTGTTATCTGAATTTATAGTCACATTTATTAAATTATATTTGAAGTAAAAAGCTTATTTATTTTTTTATTTAAAAAACAAAAAAATCTGTTTTCATGCTGAATGCACGTTTATTTATGTTCAAAAATTAGCATTTTAAATGTCTAAATAGACTCCAGTCTATTGAGACATTTAAAACTATTATAAAATTGTTTTAAAACTTAATTATATATATATGTAATTCGAAACTTGACGTTGACTTTTGAAAATATTTGAGGGCGACAAATACTATATGAGCGACAAATACTATGAGCGACAAATACTATATGAGCGACAAATACTATATGAGAAATTATGAATCTAAGAAAAAAAAACAAAATATTTTAATAATAATTACTAGAGATACAAGAGACAGTGTAGTATAATTTCCATTTACAATTTTTGTGGGCACACAAATTCATACAAAATTTAAAAGAAGCAACAAATATTTTTGTCATCCTATGATAAATGTGTGTAACACTTCAAAAAAATATAAAAATATTTAAAAGATAGCAATCTGTTTTTTAAAATAATCATTTCTAAAAATAATCTTTGGGTAGCGGAAATTTGTAAAACAATCTCCCTACAGAGATTCTAACAACAAAAATAAATTGCAATAAGCGTATTAGAATTTTAAAGTAGCTCACCATAATTAGCTAGAGCGCTTGGAGGGTTCTAAGAGGCGCGGGGTTCAATTCTCGCTACGTTCAATTTTTTATATGTTTCTGAATATATTTCTTAATCTAAATATGTAAAGTATATATATATATATATATATATATATATATATATATATATATA
>JAKGSA010000149.1:111061-141575 GCA_033558755.1 Philaethria dido
GCATATAGCAGGGTAGAAAAAGGGAACCTGAGAACCTCGTGTTAAGACACTCCGTTCTCTTTCAACAAACCCATTCCTCACTTTCCGCCAGATTGAGGCATTGCGTGTAGAGTGGCGGAACTCAAAGCCACGCTTTGTCTTGTTACTAAACCCAAGAAATGAAAATACTAAATTTTACAGTTCCTGGAGTGGGAATCGAACCAACAACCTGTCGCGTTTACAGTCGCACGCTTGTGCCTCTGCGCCACGACAGGCGTTGATGATGAGACAGGGAATGATTATATTTAAAGTAATTATGAACGATAGTGAATAAAACGCGGCGTTGAGTTCCGTCTCTTAGAGCTTATACGCACTATGTACTGCATACGCACGGAAACTCGCCGGCGACTGTAACTTACTCTAGTTTACTTGTATTTTCTGTCGCTCGGTTCGGTCTTCTGGCCATAGTTGCCTATGTTTTGGACGCCGGCGACCAGTCAACAGTGCGTATAAGCTCTTAACCTTTTGTCTTAAATTTGGAAAAGAAGCAGACATGAATGGAAATGGTCTATTATAAATTATAATTAACAAATCTATCAGCTTCAAAGTTTTTGATGAACTTAATTTTTCTCGCATAGCCGAGGCAGAGAGAGTCTAGTGTCAAGACACTCCATTCTTTATATTCGTGACATTGCGTGATGGCTGGCGAAATTCAATGAGTGATGAACGAACATACAACCATAACAGCTATATTCTGTCTTCCTACGCCTAATATTGATATTCTAATATAATAACCTATTATCAATATAATTATTAATTATATCATATATAAATAAAGTAAATAAGCAAATATTGTAAAAAGATAAAAACTTAAATGAGTGTGAATATTATTTTTTTCGCTTAAAAGTTGTACACTTAAAGAGAGGCAATTATCGCAACATTCAATTCACGATACAGGTACAATTAAGTGTCGAATCCTAATTTCACGTTCTTTCTATACTGTGCAGAGATAAAAATAAGTTATCTCATTATCTATGTTAACGTAGTACATAGGTCTACATTAGAAAGAAAAATATATAATTATATTATTTACAAGTACTGTTCATTAATCTTTTTAACTAACTTAAAAAGGAAGGAGGCATTTTGACTGCATTTCTATATGTATTGCCGCATATTTTTTAATGCGTGAACGAATTTTGATGATTCTTTTATTATATTTATATCTCCCTGTGAGGGGACGGGGTTAGAATACAATTCCCCTCCGCCGCTGGGTAGCGTCCCGTAAGAGGCGGGTATCCCAATAGCCAGGCGGTAGGAGGTTTGTCCTCCGTTTGGCTCGCGACCACTATCATGTCAAAGACGAACCGCAAAATATCTAATGATGTGTTCCGGTTCGATGGCATGTAAGCCAGGTTTTTCCCCTTTCCCTCCTACCCTTTTCCCAAAATGTGGTGGTTCCGATAGCGGACTACTACATTGTCCCCCCTTCTATCTGTATCCTCTAGGTCGGCAACGCATCTACAACATCTCTGATATTGTAGATGTCCATGGGCCACCAAGGTAACCACTCATCATCAGGTGGTCCTTCTACTCGTTTGCCATCCGTTATCCATAATTTATATATGATACCTGGTTCCTCTGATGTGGTTTCATTTAAATCAAGTCAAAATCTGACGAAGTTTTGAGTTATTCCTTATGATATTACTTTTATGTACGTCTTATTTTAAGTATGATTTCTTTTTTTATTTAAAATTACTAAAGAGCTAAAAATAATGGAAAATACGTATGTATATTATTTTTGTATAATACAAAAATACTCGAGACGTTTTAAAATGTAACAGAATAATTAAATAAAAAAGTGCTTTCTTCTAAACCATACAAATTCAATTGTTGTTTAAATCACTTCATATTTTGTTAAGAATAAAACACTTCTATTAAAACTTCTAGTATATTTATAAAAAAAAAACATATATCTTAAAAATAAAAATATTTAACGTTAGCGATGTAGGCGGTAGCTATTTGGGATGACATAAATTACTGAGGGAGGACACAAGGCGGCATTAGGAGGGTGTGAGTGTAATTTGAATTCAGAGATTAAGCCATATGCCAGATTAAGCAAACAAATTTTATTTACTCCGTTTTGTATCGTGTTAAGAGTTTTTGATTAGGGTATGTTGTATATTTTAAATAAAAATGGGTTTTAATTCTTTTTTTTTTAGGAATTTCTAAAAATATTACAAAAGATATACACAGATGGTAAAAAAGAATTTGTGTTTCAACTTTAAAAATAGAATATAACAGTACTTGTCAGAGTCCATTGTGATGCAGTGGGTGTGACTGTACAAACGGTTAGTTGCGGGTTCTATTTCTACTCAGGGTTATATAATATTTTTTTTTATAATTTACGACAAAACACGGGGTTGAGCTCTGCCACTCAGCTCGTAGTGTCTCGAATTCTGGCGAATGACATAAAGAACGCAGCGTCTATGACATTAGGTTAGCTCCGACTACCTTGCACAGCGAGATATAACGTAAAGTTGAAAATGAAAAACTAAGTAAAGAATGTATTTTTTATATTGATAGAATGCTGTTAGTTTTAGAGTACTAGAAGAAGCCAATTAACTTAGTGATGGGTCACTCCTTTCTCCAACCTCCCTCCGTAAATAGATATTACACACATACATACATAACTTCTCGCTGTATCCCGCATATAGAAGGATAGGCAGAGTGTTAAGACACTCCGTTCCCTACTTTCCGCCGAATTGAGGCATTGTGTGTTGAGTAGCGGAACTCAACGCTGCGCTTTGCCGTGTTACCAAACCCAAGAAATGAAAAATTCCAATTCCTGCAGTGGGAATCGAAGCCACAACCTGTCGCGTTTACAGTCGCACGCTTGTGCCTCTGCACCACCACAGGCGTTTAATAAAAATAATTATATATTAGTTAATGGACTCTCTCCATAACTTTGTCGAAACAGATCTGGAAAACAAAATGTACCCTATATTTTAAATCGAAACACATCTACTACAATTTATTAAATTCATTATAAATATAAATATTCAATATTTACCCTTTTAATTATAACAACAGTAAAATCCAATACAGAACAAAAACAGAATCATCAATACATACAATATATATATATATATATAAAAAAAAAAAATAACAAGACGTAAAAAGCGAAGTTAAATAAAGTCGTAAATTAATTGTACGTGGTTAGCGGCACGCGTTTCATTTTGTAATTTTATGTACTTTTATTCTCTGGCGATATGAAAATGCAAATATTTTCGTTAGTACGACTCGTTTCTGTTTCTGCATGCATGTAAATTGTTCGCTTTCAGTCGGCACATATTTCATTTAGTTATTATTAAGTGTGGAATATGTAGTGTGAAAAATGTGAAGGGAGTACACTGTGGAGTTATTTTTAGCATGTAGTGTATTATTTAAGTTAAATACCAAATTTCATTTTCTATAAGATTAATTGCTTTTCATTCATCTTTTCATTCATCTTTTCATTCATTAATACCTATCGTGGTCCAGAAGCACAAGCGTGCGACTTTAAAAAAAGGTTGTGGGTTCGATTCCCACTCCAGGAAATGTGAAAAGTTTAGTATTTTCATTTCCTGGGCTTAGTAACAAGGCAAAGCGCGGCGTTGCGTTCCGCCACTCTCACACACACAATGCCGCAATTAGGTGGAAAGTGGGGAACGGAGTGTCTTAACATTAGGTTCTCAGGTTCTCTCTGCCTATCCTGGTAAATGCGGGATACAGCGTGAAGCTAAAAAAATAAGATTCATCACCGTCGTGGTGCAGTTGGACAACGTGTAGTCACACGTTGTCCGTTCGTTGTGTTGTAAACACGAGAAGGTATGGGCTCGATTCTCACATGGAGTAATGGTAATATTAAAATTATTTTCATAATCTAATAAGACACAGCGCAATATTGAAACTTCACCACAAAATACGAAATGTTTCGATTTCGCGCAGAATGTTGAGAACAAAGTGGCTTGACAATAGGCTCTCTCCGACTATCTTGTGGGATAAAGCGTATGTAAATCAAATTTAGCAGATACGCAAAGAGATGCATCACTTCGTTCTCGATTTCTTACACAATGTGCCAAACACCGTACATTATAACTAGACCGAGAAGAGATAGCTTCACGCTATATCCTGCATATAGCAGGGTAGTCAGAAGGAACCTGAGAACGTAGTGTTAAGACACTCCGTTCCACACTTTCCGCTGAGTTGAGGCAGAATCGATCCGAGAAGAGATATAAAATTTAAATTAAAATATTAATTTTAACAGTCATGTGTCCAAACACGTTACCACAAAACCACAGGCAACTTGTATTCTACGATAGTTAAATGTAACTAATATAAGTAACATAAGTCCACCATAAAAATAGCAAAATGAAAAGTATAATACCATTTAGCAGAATATTCAATGTAAATAAATTTCAATATCGAGATTTTCGTATCGTAACGTAAATAACGTGTTCCCTGAAGAACAACTAACTTTTATAAAATGAACGGGATGGTCTTTTTTATTCTGACGATAAAACTTAGTTCATCCAGTTGTAGAATAATTTTTAATTGCACAAATGGAAAAAGCGAGCTTTTACAGTCATAGCAAGAATGGCAATGGAAGTCATTCAACGCGGACCTTGTCTCGAAGACTTTGTGCTTCATAGAACTTCGCTTTACTAAAAACTTATTTAAAGCATGTTTTTCAATTTGTATTTGTATTTTTAGGCTATATTCTGTTATTTTCTCGCATAATAATGTTTACAAAGGCAGTATCTCCATTTGCAGTGTACATTGACCTAATTAATGTTGGTATATTCGCTTTTAATGTATTGTTTTAACATCTACTGTACTGTAAGTCTCTCTGTAAAGAAGAATGTCTAGGTTGTTATTGTGATTTATTTCTGAAAATTTTCTTTATTTGGTTTTTGAGAAATCAATTCATTATCATTTATTGTTAAATACATACAAATATACATTTTAAGCAAAGTTACAAATTACTTATTCTGATAGATTCTGGTTAGGTGAAGCGCGACTACTACCTATAAGAACGGTCTTAGGTAGTATGTCTATCTACATCTAATGTGATAGAGGATTGGACTACGCTATGACAAAATAAGTAATAAAAAATAAAAAAATAAATTTTGTAGCTACAGGCTACATCATGTCTTGTACACACATATTTTCTACTTACTCCTTTCAATCCAAACGTAAACTAGTGTTTATGTTGTAGTCAACAAACAGGACTACGTAGTCGTAAACTGATGTACCCTTACATTGTAATTGCCTGCCTCAGAAATTCTAAAGACATATAGTAAGACAAAGTCAAACAATATTAAATTACTTATAAATTCAATATTGTGAAAATAAATCTTAATTTCGCAGAAAATAAAGAAACCCAACGCCATTTTACGTCTGAGAATCGGTGACAAAGCACTTTTGTTAAGAACTAGAATGTGACTAATATATCACTAAGTTTCCTAAGTTCGTCCCTACGAATACTTCAAGAATGAAGTACATGAATTACTTTTTGAATACTAAAATAATAATTCATGTAGAGCTAGAGAGTATATATTTTAGTTTCAAAGTCAAAACAAGTGTTAAAATTATTGTATTACTAACTATCTCCGCGCCTTTGCCTATATAAATATCAGTGTGTCACATTTATTTATATGATTTTGAGAAAATTGATCTAATACAGCTTTTTGGGACTTTCTTGTATTCGTCCGTCCATCCTTACAAAAATCCGTTCAAGAGATTTTGAGAAAAACGATTACATACAGTCAGCCAGCTTTTGGGGAGTTTGTTTTAAAATATGTATAGATTACAATAAATATGTGTATCAAACTTTATAATATAAATACTATTCTATAAATTTTGGTCTCTCTTTACATTGAGTGTTAAAATTAAAACCATTCCCGGTAAGACACTTGATTGTTGTTTGCATCAAAAGTTTAACAACATAAAAATAATCTTTCGTGCGAATTTCAGAGAAAATTCAGTATGAACAATAATATTTTAAATTATAGAGGACAAGTATTCTTCCTTGCTATGTAGTTTATATAATTCATGACAGTATTATTATTATAAAATGATACGATGACGCAAAGATGAAAGGAGACGTCGATTGACCTTGAAGAGTACAGTGACAATGAAATCTCCCGGAAAAATTGTAAGATTGAAGAGGTTAAAACTGAACGAGACGAAAGAAGTATGCAGGGACCGTAGCATTAGACTCTCCGCTCTTTCTGATTATCCTCCTAGGAATAAAGCTAAAAAGTATATGTATTAATTATAATGAAAAACTTAATACCGTAGTAATGACGATGTGTATTAAATTTTCACGCTATATTTAATATCATAACGTATGAAAAATGTACATAACAAGAAGGAAGCTGCAAATTTTATTAAAATTACTTGCTCTATTTCTAACAGAGTTCCTACATTTCCAACGCTATTGTTACTGCGTAGCATTGTTCGAGAGTTATGTCAAGATATCTCATATATAAATTTGAAAAGCACATTTTACCATATAGCATGGACAATATTTTGTATGATAAATGCAGATTTATCGGGGATTTAGCTTTTATGGATTTGAAAAATTTCTTCGATTTTCCATAACAAGTTTATGGACTATTTTAATTTAAATATAAAATTAATAAGTCTAAAAGTTATTAAGTTGTATTATTGAAGTAATGACGTATTTAATAATTTTAAATTATAATTGTACAATTATACACATATATCATATATTTTAATTACAAATATCTTTTCTTCCAATAGTACTTCATTACGATTCACATATTAAATAAATAACTATAAAGATATATAATATATACATAAACACATAAGCACATACTGAGCCGATGCTCGGTTGCACGTTTCGTAACAAGTAGTTACTTCGTCGGCACTAAATCAAATGACGTAGCAAGCGTAGCTCTCTCATACAAGTAAGTTATATTGAAACGTATTTATGTTGGTGAGTTCTTATATAATATGATTTTGTTTGCGGATCTATAATAAAATGTATTTTGTTCTGGGGATATGGATTTATCAGAATAAGTTCTATATCAAATCCATAGCCGCGCACAACAAGGCAACAAGGCAAACTTGTTACCAAACCCAGGAAATAAAATATTTCCTAGAGTAGGAATCGAACCCACAACCTGTCGCGCGTTTACAGTCGCACACTTGTGCCTCTGCGCCACGACAGGCGTTACCTTATTAGGCGATATTTTATTATGTATATAAAAGTGTCATCCAGTGTATAGATTACTAAATACGCGTAAATTGGAGAAAATATTAATTCAAATAAAACTTAAAGTAGTGAAGGAAGAACCTGGTGTCAAGACACTCCGTTCTCTATTTTCCTGTGGAACTTTTTAAATATCATTAGTTACTTCTTAATAAAGTGTTACAGATACTAATTGTAGCTAAGGTTTAAATAAAATGCACTCTCCATCTCTGCTCTATTTTTAAGTAAATTCAAGAAATCAAATACAAATAATACATCTATCTGTCTTTTGATAGATGAGAATACTAGAAGCCATAAAAGAGTTTTATAAATATATCAAACCTATGTCATCATAATAAATCAAATATCCAGTAAAAGGCTTTTTATAACCGAGATCTTTATCGATAGTAAATCAAATGTCGTAGCGGCTTCGTAGCACTTTCGTAGCACTTGAGCACTTTGCAATTTACGAACGCACAATGTATTTTTTTAATATTTCATTTTGTATATGTTGCTGTTTAACTCTAAAAAATATTTCTATATATCACTATATGTGATAACGTATGTCGTGGCGCAGAGGCGTGCAGAAGGGTGCGACTGTAAACGTGACAGGTTAGTATTTTCATTTCTTGGGTTTGGTAACAAGGCAAAGCGCGGCGTTGCCACACAACACGCAATGCCTCAATTCAGCGGAAAGTGGGGAACGGAATTGTTGAAAGAGAATGGAGTGTCTTAATAGTATTAAGACACTCCATTCTCTGGTTCCCTCTGCCTATCCTGCTATATGCGGGTTACAGCGTGAAGTTAAAAAAAAAACTATATGTGATTTTAACTTTTGTTAACTGACTCCAAAAAATTAGGTTATTAACTCGACAATCTTTTGTGTGTTCTTTTGGGTGAACAAATTTTGATGATTCTTTTTTTATGATGATGTATTTATTATATTTATATATTTTAAATGACAAAAAATATGGTAAATTAGAAATAATTATTAATGTATTAGAAAAATAATATATTTTTTTTAGTTTCATTTCATTGCTATATCCCGCATATAGAAAGGTAGGCAGGTACCCTGAGAACCTAGTGTTAAAGCACTCGGTTCTCTTTTAACAATTCTGTTCCCCACTTTCCGCAGAACTTCATCTTGTTAGCCGAGCTTTGCCTTATTACCAACCCCAAAAAATGAAAATACTTAATATTATTTTAAATTTTCATTTCCTGGAGTGGGAATCGAATCCACAACCTGTCGCGTCTACTTGCACACTAGTGCCTCTGCGCCACGAAAGGAAAAAGTAATATTTTATTTAAAAAACCTGAACCTACATAGCAACTAAAGCAACGATAATAAAGCAATAATTTTGTTATTATTTGTGTGAAAGTTGAAGTTTATACATACATCCCTAAAATTGCGTAAGTCCGAAAATCATTCATTCACCGCTTTAATTCTTACAATGACTAAAATTATTAAATTTTCTAATGAAATACACCTAATAACATTTAAAATATACAATCGTATATTTTATGGTAACCAAAATAAAATTTCACTTAAAGCTTTAAAGCTATCTAAAGCCGTAATACATTTCAATAAAAATGAAAATATAGTGCACGGTTTAACACTAAATCATACTTTTCCTAATTTCGCTATTCCAGTGAAATATTTTTAATGTAAGAAATCTTTCCTTTACTCATAAATATATTTTAAAAATATCCGATTGTTGAGTTCAAATCGCATTTATCTATTATATAAATACGTGAAGCAAAAACTTTGTACCCCTTTTTACGAAAATTACACGTACGGAGAAGCATGAAACTTGGTACAATTATAGTTTATATAAAGAAGGAGTGCAGAATGATAATACATTTTTGAAATAATGCATAAAAAGTATATTAAGTTAATAAAATAAAGGTTATACACACTACCATGGTTTGAAACCATGTTTATATAAAGTGACATATAAATTGCTAAAGACAACGCGCTGTTAACGCGTCAACAGGGCCACTAGTATTTATAAATGTATCGTAATGCACTGAATTGTACTATATTTTAGTAAAAGCCGTACAAAAATTCCTTTAATAGATTTTGAGATGCCGCATTTTCTCATACTAAGGTAAAAAATGAAAATCATTTAAATTAAATAAATACTGAGTAGGAATCAAACCCATAGCAACCGCGTTTAAAGCCAGACGCTGTCCAACTGTGCCAAAACGGCTCTGTATATACATTACATGTATGTTATAAATTTAATCGCGTATTTATGTTGATTTGTTCCGATCTATCTTATTCCGAGAAAAATAACTGTATGTTGAGTTCCGTTACCAAGAACGCAATGTCTCTGAAATTTATTTATAGAATATTAAATAAATTATGTATTTAAGAGGTACTTTATATTTAACATGAAATATTATATTATATTTATTCTTAAAATCACATTTATAATCAAATTATCATTTTTAACCGACTTCCAAAAAATAGGTTATCAATTCGCATGTATTTTTATGTGTTTCGTCGCATAACTTCTTACTGGGTGAACCAATTTTAATGATTCTATTTTTATATGATAGCTAGTGCTTATAATGTGGTCCCATTTGAATTAAGTTATGGTCTGACGAATAGTTTTTGAGTTCTTCGTAATAAATTTACTCGTCAGTGCATTTTATTTGAAGTCGCTTTTTAGGTAAAATCTTATTTATATTTTAAGGATACCAACAACATTCCCCAAAAAAAGAAACAAAAATTTCCTTTGAAACAATGCATATTGCATTATAATAAGACCGAATTGCAAAAGTAAGCGATACGTACAGTTAAAGCCATCTCCATTTCAAATGAGGCTTCGCTAAATATGTTAATTGTAGTTTAAGCGATTTAAATCTAGAGCAGTGTTTCTTACACTCCGACGAATTTACAATTCAACACATGAATTTTAATTGATTTTCTACATTTTATGTATGATTTATGAAGGCAAAGGATATTCGTTTATTTATTTAACTGTGTAGTTGTTGTTGTTACTTACTATAAAAGTTAACTATTAAAGGTACTGATACTTTTCTTAAGACTTCTACTAATCTTATAAGTGCGAAAGTTTGTGAGGATAATGTTACTCTTTCACACAAAAAGTACTGAACAATTTTAAATTAACTTTACAATAATATAGCTTATATATCAGAAAAGCACCTAGGATAGTTAGTTATTGTGTAATATGGTCATAATATGACGGAATCCAGGACTCCTTTCCATTTTGATCCTATAACTGAAGCCCAGGTGAAATCCATATCCTTGCAATTAAATCAGATGCTGCTGGTCATGTTGGCATTAATCGAAAAATGCAGATTATGCCCCTAAGTGTATTAGCTCCAATAATCACTCACATTCTGAATGTTTCCATTTCCATCCATTCTTTTCCTAGTGTGTGGCATATTGCCCGCATTATTCCCATACCTAAGTCCAAAGATCCAAGGTCCTTCTCTCATTACCGTCCTATCTCAATACTTCCATTCCTGTCAAAGGTCTTGGAACGTGTTGTTTTTCAGCAACTGAACCAGTATCTCTCAGAAAACCAAATTTTATCCCAATTTCAGTCTGGTTTTCGCAGCGGGCATAGTACAGTTACTGTATTAGTCAAAGTTTGTGATAACATAAGATTAAATATGGACATGAAGAAAGTTACCATCATTGCTTTGCTCGACTTTAGTAACGCTGACAACTGTTCTGTTCTATTCTATTCTATACTACTCTGTTCTATTCTGTTCTGTTCTATTTTGTTTTATTCTGTTTTATTCTGTTCTGTTCTGTTCTGTTCTGTTCTATTCTATTCTGTTTTGTCCTGTTTTGTTTTGTTTTGTTCTGTTCTGTTCTGTTCTGTTCTGTTCTGTTCTGTTCTGTTCTGTTCTTTTTTCTTTTCTGTTCTGTTCTGTTCTGTTCTGTTCTGTTCTGTTCTGTTCTGTTCTATTCTGTTCTGTTCTGTTCTATTCTATTCTGTTCTATCCATATTACAGGCATTTCACCTGCAAGTATTTAAATGTAAAAACAACTAAAAGTATTGCAGAAATAATATTTATGTTTAAAAAAATCTTGCATTAATGAGAGACTGACAAACAATCCACAGCCTAACTACTGGATTTAGAAAGCTGAAATTTATCATGTAGGTTCCTTCCTGAAGGGGAGCACTAAGAGAGGATATCTCGAAATTTCTACGAGAACGGAGAAAAACGAGATTTTACGTTTTGTAGTCCTGGCAAACGTTCCATCTAGTTTATAACAATTCCAAGCTATACGAGTATGCTAAATATTACTGTCCCATAGTCAATGATGTTTAAAAATAACTATTTTTACTTATTATAACATGCAATGAACTATGAAAATCACACCCGAAATTGCTTTCTGTCGAATAAATGTCGCGGCCAGTACATTTTGTGGCTCCGAAACAATCACACCGTCCAATTAGTGGTTGAAAGTACAGTTCAGATAATGAAAATAAAAATGAAGTGAGCCTTTATGAAGTATAACTGAAAAAAAAAAATTATATTATAATATTTTAATTTAGGTAGAACGAAAATGTTAAAAGAGAACGGAGAGTGTCTTAACACTAGGTTCTTTAGTTACCTCTGGCTACCCTGATATGAGTTCCCACACATACATTGTGAAGCTACTAAAAAATATAATTTAGATTATGATTTTATAGGATTTTATATTTTTTTTTTTAAACTAGTTATTCATTCATATTTTTTCACTTCTTTCAAATTATGAGAAAATGGATAGAAAGGACCATAAAACATCATTCTGTTGCCGCTTTTCGCCTAAGGCTTTAGGTAAATTAAGTAACGTTGTTTATTTAGAACAAAATGAGAGAAATTAAATAGTTTAAAAATAAATATTCCCTAGAGAAGTATTAGAACCTACAATTATCAAGCGCCGTCATATTGTCCAGAAACGTGATGAAAAATAATAAAAATTTTAACAAAAAAGAAAACAGACTTCAAATGAAATACACAAAAAAATACAATTACGAATAACTCATAAACTAGCCGTATAACTTTAACATAAATGGGGCCACTTCAAAATCACTAACTACCATATAAGAAATTTAAAAAAGAATCATCAAAATTTCTTCACGCAGTAAAAAGTTATGCGGTAAAACACATAATAAAAGTACAATCTTCAAGAATTTCCTCCTTTTTTGAACTCAGTTAAAAATATATATTTTACAAAGAAACTATTCCTTTATCCAAAGCCAACTAGCCAGAAAAAAAAGTATTAAAGAAAGACAGACAGAATCAAAATAAATACAAAATGGACCTACCAATTTTTATTTGTTAAAAATAGTTTCTCTATCTGACGTGTCTCGTTGTCTACCATAGACAAAATGTCACGGAGCGCTCAGTTTTTAATTCTTACAATGTCATCAGTCGGTTAGCGTATCGTTTGAAACTTTTACCGTTTGAACAGAGATTTGGCTTCGTTTCAATTTACAAATGTTATTTTCATTTCGTTTATATATTTTATTATAAAATAATATTGATTGATGATTTATATGAAGAAATACTTCAAAAATAGAGATGACACGTAAATATATAAATTGGAAAAAATAAATAAGTAGCATTTCTAAGTGGTTTATTGTTTCATTTGGATTACGATTTTTTTAATATTTTTTTTATTTGTAAATAATATTACATTTAATACTATGTACATACATAATCAACGAATACTTTGTATTATTGATTAATGATTATGACAATAAGGAAAAATGTAAAAAATATAAAATTATAGAAAAAAAAAAAAAGAAAGGAAACCATTTTAAACATATATAATTCCACTCCATCAGATAGTATTATTTTAAATGACACAACTATGGCCTGCTAAATAGTTTTATGTGACCCACCAAGTTTTTATTTGTATTACAATACGAATATTCTTTAATATGGGTTTGGTAACAAGGCAAAGCGCGGCGTTGAGTTCCGCCACTCAACACGCAATGCCTCAATTCGGCGGGAAGAGGTGAACGGAATTTTTGAAAGAGAATGGAGTGTCTTAACACTAGGTTCTCTGGTTCCCTCTGCCTACCCTGCTATATGAGGGTTACAGCGTGAAGTAAAAAAAAAATGTATTCTCTTGTTAATATACTAAGTTCTGACTACTTTTCAGATTTCGTGTTTTTATAATCAAACGCTTGTATTTAAAACTACATTCATATTGCTATAAACATGTGGCCCACTAAAAGTTTTACAATTTGAATTTTGGCAAAAAAAAATATTTGGCTAGGCGCGAGGCTAAAAAAGGCAAAAAGCCTGCTTTAGAACAAATTAGTAACATTATAAGATTACATAATTAAGTAACTAAATAAACCTCTCGTTTGAAATACTCAGCACAGTTTATCCAACAAAATTCAAAATAAAAGCTTAATAGACCAATCAGCAGCAATAATCTAATAATCTGATATTTAATTTTACTCAATCCTTTGAAATTGTAGTCCACTTCAACATTGAGGCTATACAAAGAATTATTTAGAAGCTTCTTTAAGCTTAGAAGTTTACTACTATCATTTTTCTTTTTTTATTGAACCAATGGTAAATTATATAGCTTTTCGTTTAAAATTTTTTTTAGCTTCACGCTGCATCCCGCATATAGCAGGGTAGGCAGAGATAACTTAGTGTTAAGATACTCCTTTCCCCACTTTCCGCCGAATTGAAGCATTGCGTGCTAAGTGGCGGAACTCAATGCCGCGCTTTGCCTTGTTACCAAACCCAGGAAAAATTCAAAAAATGAAACATGTCAATTTTAATTTTGAATAAAATTATTTGGCTTTGGTTTACTCTGATTACTGCGGACACGTGTCTGTTTTTTATCAGCTTTTTCTGGATTATAACAATTATTTTTCTTGTGTTACTTAATTAGGCTTTTAGGATATAATAATCTGTAGATATGTAATTTCGAAAAGAATCCAAAATATTTTACTTGCGCTCCTTATAATATAAGTAATTTAATATTAGTGTATTAAATTACTATGATTTTTAATAATGTTTCGACCGAAACATGCTTGTCATATTATTTTTTTTATTTTTACGTAATTTCGGTCTTCATATTTTGAAAGAAATCTAAAAAATCATTAAATTTAATTTTTATTTTGAAGATAATACACAAAAAAGATTTGTTTATTTACTATTTCTAATTTAATCTAGATTATTAATCAAAATCCATAACTATTAGTTACTTCTCGCCTTTGAAAATATTAAAATTTACACAATCTATTAAATATTCATGAACTCATGAAAAAAAAACGTCAATTTGACGTAAGTAAGTTTTTAGTAAACCCTACATGTATAACGATATTTTGTGGACAACATACCCAATACTGTAACTATTTGGTATGGACTGAGATGGAATGGCAAATGAAACAGCTGCTTTTATCTGCGGTCTCGCAGGCGCCGGGTCACAATAGCTAGGGCATAATCATCCACCATTTTACAGATAAAATGTACTGTACGATAATATGATTGTGTTATTATGTTTTTTTTTCATGTTTTGGTTAAATTTTTTAATTAATTTATTTATTCAATCTCACTAGTTACAAAATATTCTTGAAATGAAACTTGAAGATCGTTGTGATATTAAATTCGATGTAACGAAAATGCGTCACGATAAACTACATATACATAAGAAGGAAATATACTTTTAACAATTAAGTCGGCGAGAGAATGAGAAACAATATGCATTAAACAGAATTCTTTTATTTCATAGTACTTAGTTAAATTATACCTTTTTAAATTATACATACTTAAAACAAAAATTTTGTTAACTGAAACGAAGTGAATTTAGTTTAAAGGGCGCCAAGGCAAGAAATAATATATTTGATACTAAAGTACCCCTTTCATTTATATAGTCTTGCAAGTACTTTAATTTGATTCACATAAGTTTGTACTTTAAAGTCCAAGTAAGTCAAAACCTTGTCAACAACAATGCATTCTTATGAAATAAATTGTATGGCCAAGTAGGTTCATTACTGTATTTGTTGTTAATAAATCAACGAGAACTATCTTCAAGACAATAAATTTATTGAACCACTTGCTGTACTATTGTACCAATACATTTCATTTGATTAATAAGAGTACCTGGTAACGAAATTAAAGAACAAATAACATGTGAGGGATCTTGAAGAAATTCTCAGGTACTCTTAAAAATAATTAATTTTCTCTCAATTTTCAATTTTAATAAAAAAATTGTAATGCATACTAAATGTATACGAGCTTGTAAAGGAGCACTCTCCCTGAGATCGTGTCATTTCGTAATGAGGTCATTGGATATTGACTTTTTTTGGAAAATTTACATACAATGCCTCGTTGAAAAATATTTCTTTTTAATTAAGCACTTAATTATACTCATATTGGTACAAAAAGACATCAAAAATACCTTTTGTTTTTATTTGAACAGTCGAAATGAGTGTTGTAATGAATTTTTGAGGTGGAAGGATTAACCGATCCTGTGGGATTGTACTTTATTTCGTTTATACGTTCATTGTACCGCAGACAGGAACATCAAATATGCAAGCGCATTTCCACACGACAAGTATGAAATAATATATGTGCTGTTACGAATTGTTAGCAAACCAATGCAGCTACAAATATTTATAGTATGTATATCAATTTGGAAATTCATGAATTTCCAAAAAAAAAATAATTACTTTGAATGGTAAATTATATTTCTGACAATAAATTATTTATGACGTTCAGGATTATACTGCTCAATTTAGGTGTTGTGTATTAACACATACGAACATATATCAGTACGTGTATCAAAAACACAACAAGGAATACAAAAACTTGAATAATTATTAATAATATTTAATTTATTTATTATGAAATTTATAATTTAGCTTCTGCTTCCACATACCAATTCTTTGTTTTCTAACAAAGAATTGGTATGTGGAAACCGTGAGCTGAGTATCGGAACTTAACGCGCAGTTTTTATTTTAACACAGAATGAAAATGAAAATAATGTAAATATAATGCTTTCCTCAAGTGAGGAATAAACCAACCACCCAGGTCGCAGCCAGACGCTGTCCCACTGCGACAAATCGCCTCAACGACATGACATGACAAATAAAATAAACATACAATATTTTATTTGTTTCTAGAATTGAGATATGTTCGTAGACTCAACGTAATACTCAACTCAACGACTACGTAATAATCAACCTGATACTGCTTGCTTTCCTTAAATAATTAAGATTTAAAAAAAAACCGACTTCAAAGAAAATGCACTTAAAATACAATTATAGCTCAGAAACTACTCGCCAGATCTTAGCTAAATTTAATAAAACAAAATACAGTAAAAATGATAATCTTTCTTGATGTTAGTCAATAAAAATAAAGACTTTATTTATATAGAAGAATTGAAATAATGTAATGCTATTAATATAAATGAACAGTGAATTAACTGGAATAACAAATAGTTCTGAATAAGATAATGGATGCCTATTAGGCAAACGATAGCTATCCTAATAAATTACACCTAAAGGTAGTAAGGAGATGAAAAAATATTTCTTCAGAAAATATATAAGTATATATTATAGAGAAAAAGAAAACGCTATTATAACACAGTTGGGGCTTCTCTTATTAAGATGGTAGCAAATTCAAATACAAGTGTGTGAATAATACAATTATAAAACTTGTAAGATTTTTGGCTTTTTAAACGACTTCAAAAAAGAAGGTGGATTTTTCTTGTGTCAACGAATAGCTTTTTACTGGGTGAACCAAATTAGATGAAACTTTTTTATATTATAGCTGACATGGCTCTATTTCAATTTAGTTAAGATCTGACGAGTAATTATTGAGTAATTCGTAAGAATTTTACTGCATTTTCTTTAAGGTCGGTTTTGCCTTTTTTATTTGTTAAAATTATTTGTTTTAACATCCTGATAGCTATCATTAAATTCTATTTGCCAGTTATTCGTAATAAAATAATAATAATAATAAAATTACAAATATTCCGTTGTGTCCGGTTAAGTAAGGTTTTTAATAAACCTAACATACAAAAACGTTTACAGGCGGCAAAATAATAAAATATTGAGTTTTATTTGTTTGGGTCCTAACAGAAAGCAACAAGTGAAAAATGTAAATAGTTGAAAAATATTTTACATTTGTAAATACATAGACCGTTTTGTGAGCTTTATTGTTTTTAGAGAAAAAGCTTTGGGCTTTATGATAAGTAAAGTGAAAAAAATGAACAAAATAAATTTAAACGTGTAACAAAAGAGACGTGATAAAAATACTGTATCGCAAAATGAAATTTAGCGTAAAACTAAAAAATTGTTTCAACGCCCTCCTTTCCGGATAAGGTCAAAGCTTCGATTCTTAACATTCCTGATGAGTACAGCAGGCAAATACTAGCGGGGCATAAATAACCTCTTGGTGCAAGTTATAAACATATTGTTATTATTTATTTTTATTAAACGCGCTATATTAAACGCCTGCCGTGGCGCAGAGGCACAAGCGTGCGACTGTAAACGCGACAGGTTGTGGGTTCGATTCCCACTCCAAGAAATGGAATTTTTCATTTGCCAGGTTTGGTAATAAGACAAAGCGCGGCGTTGATTTCCGCCACTTGACATAAAATGTCTCGAATTCGAGTTTAAAGCGACGAACGAAGTGTCCTGAAACTAGGTACACTAGGTTCTCTCTAACTAGCCAGCTATGCGAGATAAAGCGTGAAGCTGAATATAAAAAATATATATATAAATATACGAATAAATTAAACACCTGTCATGGGGCAAAGGCACAAACGTGCGACAGGTTGTGGGTTCGATTCCCACTCCATGAAATGTAAAAAGTTTAGTATTTTCATTTCCTGGGTTTGGTAATAGAGCAAAGCGCAGCGTTGAGTTTCGCCACTCAGCACGCCTACCTTAATTGCAATGCCTCAATTCGGTAATGGCAATAGCAAAATTCAGTTAATAAATTAATAAGTATATTTCAAACATAAGTATGTTAAAACGACACTATAAACCACATAGTCAGACATCTAAGTGCTTAAATTACCCACGTCCTGCAAAAGAAGCGTGTCTACTACAGTAAATCTTTTGTGAAGCTAAGAATGAGTCATTGCTCTGCAGTAATATTTTAAGTTTTATAGCATTACACCGCTTTTGACCACGCTTTAGGTTTATATATCATCTCATTAATTTAATATAGTAGCATCTTTACGCTTTTTTCCAAATAGCATGGAGAGAGGACACAGTGACAAAACACTCCGCTCTCTTCTTACTGCCTGAAACCGAAACATTATTTGCTTAGTGGCGTAACTCAATGCCTCGCTTAATCTATTCAGAGCAAAAAAATAAAATTATTTTAATTATAATAATTGCCCTGAGTAAAGATTGAACCCAACAACCAAGCCAATTTACAGCCATACACTCTCTCACTGCCTCACGACGGCCTTTTAATTGTTATTATATTATTTTATTTGAGAATTTAGCCACCGCGCTTTTTTTTAGCGGAAAAATAAGAATATTTTAAATATTTTCATACCCACGAGTGAATATCGAATACATAGCCTATAAATTTTCTTTTAGCTTCCTGCTGCTGCAAGCTGTCCCGTGTTCCCGCACATAGGACCACTTCGGCGAATTGAGGAATTGCGTGTTAAGAGGCGGAACTCAACGCCGCGTTTTGTCTTTTTACCAGAGCGAGGAAATGAAAATACTAGATATTATTCAATATTTTTCATTCCTTGGAGTGGGAATCGAACGTACAACCATGTTTATGCTCCGACACTCTCCCACTGAACCACGACCGCATCATATTATTGTTAAAAATACATTTTTTTATATAAAATCGCTGTAACTAACAGTTTGTATTGTATACCAACATTCTCGAGGCGTCAAAGAAAAATCGTAACAATTTATTTGCCGCGGCCGGCCCTGAAATGAATGGAGTGAAATACGCTGTCCCACCATTAACGTCTCCTTCTACCGCGGCCTATATAACTACTTAGTACTAATTTTATTATGGTGTATATATTTTATTATACGCAATAGCTATTTATATACGTTGATATTATTATTATAATAGCGAAAAATTTAGTGTCTGTTATGATTGTTACAAGTAAACATTTTATGAATATGGTTTTATAAAATTCCTTGTTCTGGCAACAAAGCGAAGCACGGCATTGAGTTTCGCTCCTCAGCAATGCCTCAATTCAGCTGACAGTGTGGAACACAAATCTTATGAGAATGGGATATCTTACAACTAGGTTCTCAGGCCCCTTTGCTTACTACGTGCCGGATACAACATGAAGCTTAAAAAAAAAGCATTTTATGAACTTTTCGTCTAGGATATATTGATAAAGAGCTTGTTTAACTTTAGCTTAAATTTAACTTTAATAATATTTTATTCCACAAGTTTTTTTATTTCGTTTCTTAGTCCCTAAATAAATAATGTATATACATTATTTTTTTAAAAACAATATACTAAATTTCTACATATTGCACTTTTCTATCGTTATATATCAAATTTAAATTTAAATATTATCCCATTTGTTACTTCATGTGACATCTAAGGATTTTAAACCATAATATATGTTAGTGTGATAACATAAAACACAGCAGATTCGTAACTGGAATACGATTTCAAATTTTATTATTTATATTTTCTTTTTATTTCTTCACATCTCAACCTTTTTACGAAGTAACTGGATCGAAAACAGTTTTTAGACACTCCGTTCTCCACTTTCCACTTGTTTCAGAGACATGCACTTCCTTCAGTGGGGCTAAATTCCACAATCTGTCACAAAAGTGTCATATTACTTACGTAAGTGTCGTATTACACATGTCTTAACGTGTATAAAGTTTGTAATAAAATATTTTCCAACTACGCCGCGTCTAATACTATTAGATTATGCTTAAGTCAGTATAATCTTTCTCGTACGAAATAATTTAGCATCTTTTACTGTTTTTTTAGCTTTACGCTGTATCCCGCACATAGCAGGGCAGCAGAGGGACCCTAAAAACTTTCCCTACTTTCCGCCGAATTGAGGCATTTTTGTCATGAAAGTCTAAAAAAATATTTATTACAAATCTAATTAAAATAATATGTAAAAACGTAAACAGTTATTCTTATTTGGCTTTGAGTGTAGAAATTTCCCTAGAGCTATTTTTAGCTAGAAATTTTATATTATCAAAAGAAAATAGGCAAATACTGTAGTTGGAGGAGCCCGTACTCGCCCGGAGGTGAGGCTTTATACACGATGTGTTTCACGCTCTTTTAGGTATAGACTTATTTTTAGAAAGTACTGAAACGCCAGTTTTCACCAAACTATTTGAAATATTAAAACATTTGAATGTTAAAAGATTTTTAGCTTCTTTTTAAAAGTATCGGAAGTTACATACATATATATATATATATATATATATATATATATATTGCGACACAGTAGAACACGTTTGAGCGTAAACGCGATTGGTTATGAGTTTGATTCCCACTCGGGGTTTAATTATATTTAAATTAATTAATTTCTCCGCTCCAGTAAGACAAAAATGGCGTTGAATGGAGTGTCTTGACACTAGGCTCATTTTGACGACCCTGCTATACGTGAAGCTGCATAAATTTGTATTATAATATCTTCAATAGGTAACATTTTATATTAGGTTATAATAATATTATATCCCCTAATATACTAACGTCGTAGTAACGTAGTATGACGTAGCACGCGATGATATTCCGTAAGAATGTTTATACATATAATATTTATCGCATTCATACGGATTATTTCCTACGGTCGATCATGTGTAACATTAACTTCCACCATAGCGCTATATATCCATACTGGGTGGAAAGAAGGCAAATATTAAATAAAAAGGAATAAATTGAATATTTTATAAATAGTAATATATTTAATATTTAAAACCAAATTGCAAAAGGAACTAGGGAAATATTTTTAGGTGAAATCTTAGAAAACATATCGTGGTCCGTCAAGTTTGACGCGGGTGCGACAGCGGCCGGGGGCAGATGCGCTTGTTTGCTTCACTAATTAGCTAAGCTTCTTACTGTCGACTTGTCGCTTGTTGTATGATAGATCAGAATGAGGGTTAAATATTGACATTGTTTTGATGATGGTGTTAATAAAGATTGATTTTCGAAGAAAACTTATTAATATTTTGAGATGGTAATTTTCTAATAATGGAATTTATGTATTTCGTTGAAATACTTGGTGGGTGTTGATTCTAAGTATATCCACTTTAGGAAGGCTTGTAACAATGAAAGTTTTTTCCATATAATTGATTTTGGCTCTGGCCTATAAATTAATTAATATATAATTACATTAATTTTTTTAATAACACATTATAAAAAATTAAATCGGCGAGTGCAGAAACGACGTAAGTCACAAAAAATGCAAAAATTCGTAATCGATTTAAACTAGCTATTAGATAGGCAAGATGCGTGTTGTTTTTTTCCCTCCTGTAAAATTTGAAAATCCCGACTTACGTTGTTTCTGCACTCACCGATTAAATTACACCAAAGCTTTTCACTTTACTGATAACAGCAAAAGGTTTTTTTTATACGCGTAAAAAGGTAATTTCGTTATACGCTATAAAATATTATTATTAGGTAAATAATTTATAAACATTTTTTTAAACAATATATTTGACTTTATATATTTCTGACCAAAACAAATTACACTCATAATATTTCTAATTACATACAAAATTAGAAGCAATCTCAAAGCTTTTAATTAACTTTACAGCAAAATAATTATATTCAATAGCTTCTAGATACTAAATTATCTTTTCAATATATAATTAGACATTTACAACGAACAAAGCTCTGGGCTGAGATCACGCTGTTTTCAGGGCATATTTCATAGGAAATTATTGAAAACGATAATATGAAACGTTGAAGTAGGTATTTTCAGGCTACTTGACATCGTTGAAGATGTTTAGAGGAGCATAATTGTTATATATTAAATATTGTTTGCTTATTTTACTATCATAATAGTAACTGAGGTCTGTCGTGGCGCAGAGGCGCAAGCGTGTGACTGTAAACACGACAGGTTTTGGGTTCGATTCCCACGCCAAAAAACAAAAAAATTAAATAATATTTAGTATTTTCATTTCCTCGCTCTGCTAATTAGTCGTGGCGTTGAGTTTCGCCACTCGGCACGCAATGCCTCAATTCGGCGAAAGTGGGAAATGGAAATTAAAAGAGGACAAAGTGCCTTAACACTAGATTCTCTGGTTCCCTCTGCCTACCCTGCTATGTGCGGGATACAGCGTGAAGCCTTAAAATAATAATATAAAAATAATAATAATTCATACGAAAATATATATTTTTAAAAACTTATAAGAAAACTTCGGCGAACGGAGTGTCTTAACACTAGGTTCACTCTGCTATGCGGTATAGAGCATGAAGCTGGTTTTTCTTCTAATTTTAACATAGCGAAACTCGAAACAGTTTCTTGGAAACAATTCAAGCGCTCTAGCCAATTAAGCCATACGTTGTTATCGAGCAACAACTTATTTTAGTTGTTAGCATCAATACGAGGTGATTTTAGGTAATTTTTACTATCCAAAGATGTTACCCTTAAAATATGAATAACATGAATATGAATGTATGAATAACACTTTCAAATTATATTTAAGATATTATCCAAAACGAAAACATCAAATAAAATTTACTAAAATATAACATTGTTAAGAATAACTCAAAGTACTCGTCATATCTTAACTAAATTAGAATGGTGGTCCTATACAAATTTATATTTTTTCTATTTCTATTGTATAAAACAAGAACCATCAAAATCGGTAACACACAAAAAATAAGGTCAATCAATCAATCAAAATATTCTTTATTCAAGTAGGCTATTATAAGCACTTTCGAATCGTCAATTTACAAAGGTGTCAGTCGTGTCAGTCCTAACGGAAGCTACCACCGGCTCGGAAGGCAGTTCTGCTGAGAAGAGCCGGCAAGCAACTCAACAGTTGCTCTTTCCTAAATTTTTTTTACAATAAATATACAACTATGATGAGCCTCCCGGGTGAGCGTCAACAGCATTTAATTCCACACATTGACATCATTATAGTATTCTTGGACAGAATAATATACTTTTTTAAATAATATGTTCTTAATCTTAACTTTACATTGTCGAATTGAGAACCTCCATTTTTTTAAATAGATTAATTAAGTTATATATTTATTTCAATCATTTATTCTAAACAATATAAATAATATTAGAATACAAAACTATAAAAAATACAAGCTAGTAGTATATATATACATATATACGAAACATAACGTTCTTGTTTGAGCCTCAGGTGATCTTGTGATTGGACGTTCAGCCTACAAATTGGTTTAGCTATTGAAAGGGGTAATTTGGTTTAGTTTATGGACTGCTCCTAGAAGTCGAGGCTCAAGTATTCAGTGTTTGTAAGTAAATTTACATTAAATGTTAGTGGAAAATGAGTTAGTTTATCGATTTAATATCATTATATGTTAATAGTATTTATAATTCTTACCTTTACAATTGATAATTCAGGTATTTTTTCACTTCATTGGAGTTAAAATATTATGGCTATTTCATTTAATTATAAAAAGCCATTTCTGGTTGAAAAGAGCGCATTGTCACTTAAACATATGAAAAATAGAGAACGGAATGAATTATTCAATATTTACCCCTAAGAGATTGAAATTATTAATATGAACCAACAGGATCCAACCCTTTGAAAATATACGACTTATCATAGATACGTCGTACATTGAATTATCCAGATGATCACGGGGCTATGGAATATACAAAAATAAAGAAGAATTTTGAAATGAAAAGGGTGTACTATATTATAAAAACAAAACACAAAATCTATCTATATAATTGACTTAATTTGAAGTAAATAATAAATTTATTTAAGAAGAAACATATTTGAAATTAATCACTCGTGATCCTGCTTGTCCTAGTAAGAACAGCAGATGAACATCATCATCACTTTTTTAACTTCACGCTGTATCCCGCATATAGCATGGTAGGCAGAGGGAACCTGAGAACGTAGTGTAAAGACAATCCGTTCTTCACTTTCCGCCGAGTTGAGGCATTGCGTGCTGAGTGGCGAAACTCAACGCCACGCTTTGCCTTGTTACCAAACCCAGGAAATGAAAATACTGAACTTTCACATTTCCTGGAGTGGGAATCGAACCCACATCCGGTTTATGATTGGAAAATATTGTTTAATAGACATATTGCGAAAAATACCTGTTTCTCTTTAAAACTCTCACGTCTATAAATATCATTTCACATACTTCCAATAGTAATCAAATAACAAATCACTATACGATCGTGATCGTTCATAAATATTCAAGCTATTACATTAACTCGCAGCAGCAACATGCTGACAACAAGTGTTATTTAAAAATTTGTCAATTTTAGCCAGCCAAACTCCTGTCGTGATGCAGAGGCACAAGCGTGCGACCATAAACGCGATAGGTTGTGGGTTCGATTTCCACTCCAAGAAATGATTTTTTTTTAGAATTAGAATGATTAATATGAAGAAAATATTAACGTTAACCTAAATCAAACCCCCTCCTACCCTAAATTATTTGTCCCATTGCACAAATATATTTAACATAACGAGTGCATTGCAAGCATGTATTTCCAGCATTTCACAGCATTTCTGCGGTCGCTATTAGTTGCCTGTAGAGAAACGTGCGGAAATTCACAAATGCCGTAATAATATTGTCGCTCGCAAAGAATGTTGCTTAATTAAATTACCGGGAGCTAATGAAGATTTATATTTGACATTACCTTTGAATTCCTTTTCGTTTCTTTTCAGTTGAAAAAACGAAATAACGAAACTAAATAAGTTCTTACGTCATATTTTCACTTTGATAAAAAACTATAATTTTAATTGGTATTTTAAAACGTGAAGGAGCAGAAGGACCACCTGATGGTAAGTGAATACCTTCGCCCGTGGACATCTACTACATCCGAGATGTTGTAAATGCATTGTCGACCTAGAGGATTCAGATGCAATTGAAGGAGAATGTAGTAGTCTACTATCGGAACCACGCCATTCTGAAAGGATGGGTGGGAAAGGAAAAAACCTGGCTCACACGCCATTGAACCGGAACACATCATTGGATATTTGGCGATTCGTCTTTGATATGATAGTGGTCGCGAACCAGTCGCAGGACGAACCTCCTATCACAAAACTACTGGGATACCCGCTTCTTACGAGACGCTACCCAGCGGCGGAAGGGAATTGTATTCTAATTCCGCCTCCTCACAGGGAAAAAAAGTCTTACACACTACCATATGTACAAAATGACATACACGTTGCTAAGGGTAATGCATATTTTACGCGTCAACAGGTCTTCTAGTTATACTTACTTTGGTAGTTAAGAAGGAAAGAATGTAGATGTTATACAGATTTAAAATTTTATAACATATGCACCTATAACATAAATTACTGAATTAAAATACGCCATTGAATCACTACAGGAAACGTCAATTGTATACTATATCTGTGGCTTCCTTTACCAGGGAATGTTTAGATTTCAAATATTATTTCTCAGGTCTGATCAAAGAGAGCCATCCAAGACTAAAGCCAAATATTAGAAATGATTTTATGATATTGACACTTTTACTAATAATTATTTATTGTATATAATTATATAAAAAATACATATTTAAGGGCCGAATTACACATTTTTTTTTTAACCTAGGTATGTATTTCCATATATAATCCATATTATAGCATAGTTTCATTTAAATCTGTTCTGTTTAACCCGTTTTTATGTAAAATAGTATTAACAATTAACGAAACCATACTCAAAAACTTCATATTTATAGAATTAGTAATTAATTTTTAATTAAAGACGAGCTTTCTAATAATATAATAGTAATACTTAATATTTTAAGAAGAAAAGAGAACCAACTTCAATTGAAATGCAATAAAAAATAACATTATTACAAATAACTCAAAAACTAATCTTAACTACATTAAACCACTATAAAAAGAATAATCAGAATTGGTTCACCCAGTAAAAAGATAAGAAACACACATAAAGAAATTAAGTCAACCTCCTGCTTTCAATTTGAAAAATCAGTTTCTAATACTCTAACCTATTATTAGCTCTGCCCATTTAAATCCAATCAAAACATTCACACAAGTAGCAGTAACCGCACTTTACTTCAACATATAAAATTACAATACGTAAATGTTACCAGCATCCATTAATTACCCAATTCATCCATTCGTACATTCGATGTTGGCAAAGTGCGCAATTTCCTCGAAACTCATTCATTTAAGTAAATAACTGACTTCTGTACCACATTTCAACAGCTGAAATGATTCATATTTTGCTGAAAACCTACTTTACTTAGAGAAAATTTAATGACAAATGGCGGTTATGTAAACATAAAATATATTATATAAAAATTTTGTATTTCATTGTAAGCTATATATAATTTGATTTTTTGACAATTACTATGAATTGCGCCTGTAATGTAATGTAGCGCCTGTAGTGGCGCAGAGGCACAAGGTGCGACTGTAAGCGCGACAGGTTGTGGGTTTGATTCCCACTCCAGGAAATGTAAAATTTAGTATTTTCGCAGAAAGTGAGGAACGGAAATGTTGAAAGAGAAGGGAGTGTCTTTACACTAGGTTCTCTGGTTCCCTCTGCCTACCCCGCTATATGCGGGATACAGCGTGAAGTAAAAAAAAAAGGAAAAAACTTTAAAAATAACATTAATCAGTTTATTTGTAGTCTTTTTTTGTCCCTAGCGTGGCAACACTACTGTGCATTCTTCTGCATAATTCTTTCGCCTTGTCATCTGTCATCAACCTCTTCAAACATGCCATTCGAGGTCTTTATGCTTTTAACATGACCTTCCTCCAGTATAATCGACAGTGTCTTCGAAGATCAAATCAGGCCTCCTTCTACCTCTCTAACGGCTATATCAATAATATCTTATTTAATAAAACAAATATACGTTAGGATCATGTTTTCATAACGCGTCCTTAATTTTTTTGTAAAATTATTTCAATTTTTATGTAAGCGTCTCTGTATCAAAATTTTCACAACGAGTTTGTTGAAATAATACCAAAAATTTGATGCCCTTTCATTTTTAATGTATAATTTTGGATTAATAGTACTAATCCTATATATTTCCTCGTTTTAAAGTCATAAGAACTTAGTCATAACAAATCATTTTAAATATTATTATAAAAATATCTATTTAATTCTTTCTTGTTTCAATCATCTTAACCTAATTAATGCTATTCTCAGCGGTAATCAAGGATTTCTTGATAACTTGCAGTTGCCATTGCTCATTTAAATGAAATAATATTCGTTTCATTTGTACAAGAAAATATTCATCTTCAGTTTCGCAGGAAAATTTTATTATGAAGCAAGCTACTAGTAAACTTACATTTACCACTGGAATTATAGTACTATGTTGATCAAAACATATAATATAAAACTTTAATTATTTCATACTGTATTATTTTGTAATAATTCAAAAAAAGCACTTAAAGTTACAATTTGAAAAAAAATTGAAATTTGTATTTGAATCCTACTAATATTATTAATGCAACAGCTTGCTCTAATGGATGAGTGTTTGTTACTGTTTTATAGAGATATTTAAGAACCCAATCTATTTAAGACCATATTTTCTATTTTATAATACAGTTATATATCCTTTTCGTTTATAAAATATAATTCAGATATAAAAAACGTTTAATATTTTTCTTAAGATAAGCTGAATGTCGGTCACGACGGTTGTTTTGACCCATTGATTGAGACAACATTGCCTCAAATATTCTATGTATTTAAAACAGTCACATAAAATCAAAAATAAAGAATATTTTTCATTGTCTACTAATAAACTATTTTTATAAGCAAAACATTGTATTAAACATTTTATAAAAACCAAAGTAGAAACACCATAAACATAAATCTCCATAAACACCCAGTAATTTAATTAAGCAAGATTCCTTGCAAGTGGGTGGGACAAACTTATCACGCTGTCTGGGAATTCCCGTGTGCTTCCTTAACGGCAACTAACAGTTACCGCAGCGACGCTATTTAGTTGTGTTTCTGTAGTAAGCTTTGTATACGATAATGATGCGACTAATTTGTTAATATATTACTTTTTATTCTCACACTTTTGTATTTTTTACAATTTAGTGTTCAGACACTCTGTTCTTATTTTTTTTTTGTTATCTATTTTTCTTTTTGCTCATTTAACTTTGTGTTGAAAAGTGAAACTAAAACGAAAATTAAAATTTCAAAAGCCATAACTGACATGTTAGACACTATTGACCTTCGAGATTTTGGACTCTCTCTCTCTGAACCATACATAAATCGCTCATTAAATGCAAAAGGGCCGCAGAAAAGCAACAACAACCACATTAATTTTCTTTAATATTTTTCATAATAAAAAGTTATACCTTACATATTACCTTCTGTATTTGTTTTTTTGTATCAGTATTACCTAAACCAAATACCTAAAAAGGTTTTTTGTTGTTTATTTTATTAAGGGGGTCCGTGAAAACTATGCTTGATTGCCTAAGGGTCCGTGGACTAAAAAAGGCTGGGTAACGTTCTAAACAACAATGAAATTGAATGTTAACTTGCTCCACAATAGACAAGGAGACGGAAAGTTTGCCTTAGTAATTAGTATTTTAACAAAACAACTGGTTTCGAATAAAAAGCATTATAGAGTAAAATTACGAATTCAAAAATTTAAATGGAACCACTTCACAAGCATTAGCTATCATATAAAAAATAATCATAAAAATTGTTCCACTCTGTATAAAACTATGCGGTAACAGACATAAAATAATAATCGAATTGATAAACACCTCCCTTTGTTGAAGTAAGTTTAAAAATATAGAACCAAATATTCTTTTGCCTAACAAAAAATGTTAATTTACTATTTGCTTAAGCTACCATACCACTAAGAAAATACATTATTTTTTTATAAAAAATTTAATAACTTGCAAAAGCTATGGCATAGATGTTAACGTTAGATGACGGAAGCTTATATGAAAATTCTTTGAGGATATGAAAACTATAAAGACGTTTTGCCGTGGTTTGTATACCGTATCTGCGAGTATATGTAATGTTTTGCCTTATTATTGGATTAATTTTTGTTAAGAAAGTAAATACTACTGATATGGATAGATGTTTTTAACTAATTCAAGTTAAAGATACGGACCATATTTAAATTAAAATTGACAGTAATATAGCTCTTTACATGAAACATACGCTATGATTTAAAAATATTTTATATAATTTGGCCAAAGTTTAGAAATAAATCACTTCATTTTTAAGTACACCTTGAGCACAAATAAAAAAAATTTAATGCTAGACGGATACCAACGTAGCGCTTTATTTAAACAGATTGAGAACATAGTAATATAATAAAAAAGCAGATTTATCCTACATAGCATTTTAGAGAGAACCTTGTATCAAGATGCTCCTTTCGCCACTTTCCACCCTAATTCAAGACATTGCGTGATAAGTGGCGGAAGTCAACGCCGATCAATATTACAAATATTTCATGTAGCTGTGAATATTACCCCAAGTGAATTTAAATTTAAACCAAGGTTCTAAAACTATGACTAAAACTTACTATTCATAACTTGTTACAATTAAAAAATATTTTACAACTTCACGCTTTTTCCAGCATATCAGGGTAGTCGGAAAAACTCTCACTCCGTTCTTAACTATCCTTCTAAAATCAAATTGCGTGGCGGAATTTAACATTAACATTATGCCTTAACAGAAGGGAGAACTTAAAATAATTAACAAATAATTATACCCCCAAGTATGAGTTGAACCCAGAACCACATTTACTGACATGGACCCACTATGCCACGACAACTTCACTAAACTTTATCTTACAAAAAGAAAAAAATCCACACATATTTCTTTACTTTGCTTACATTGTTACATTCAAAACACTATGAATGTCTAAAAACCGACTCAAAACAGACACACAAATCTATTATGCCGAGTGTATGTCAATACCACGTTGGAACGACCTAAATACAACTTTGGTTCTATAAATGTGAAGGCCATTAGGGCTATTTTCTGGGTTCGCTGGCAAAAGCGTATCTGCTTGAAACATCGCTTTATTTGCGAGTGGATTCAACGATAGTGTAGTCTGAGTGAATATGCTTTTCTATTAAGCCAACATCTCGATTAAGATTTGAAAAGACTGAATGACTCCGCTAAGTATAATCGTTTTGAAATAGCCTGGCACAAAGTAATTTAGCTAGGTTATTTTGTACTAGG
>JAKGSA010000149.1:151578-192550 GCA_033558755.1 Philaethria dido
AAAATTTTATGGCTTTATTAAATTTGTTTTGTGGAAAAGATATGATATTTGTATGTATATTAATAGTAAAATAACTTGTGATTAGCTGATGACTAAATGTATTTGTTGTAGTATTTTATGCAAATTAATTGTCAGTAAGTAAGTAAGTAAATTAAGTGACATTTACATAACGTTTTATGCTTTATCATGAATAGCAGGGTAGTTAGAGAGAACCTAGTGTTAAGACACTCCGTTCGCCACTTTCCGCTAGAATTCAAGTCAATTCAATTCATTACATTGCGTGTTAAGTGGTGAAGCTCAATGCCGCACTTTTTCTTACGTCACCGGAGAAATAAAAATAGTTTAAATATAATTATTCCTCAGATCGGGAATCGAACCCACATTTAATGACGTTTACAGTCAGACGCTGTCTCTCTATGGTCTCAACAATTTCACTGAAGCTTGAAAGCTTCACAATCTCATAAAGTAATCTTAAGTATGAAAGCAACGTCTCAACAGAAAGATTTAATAAAATGTTAGGCGTAAACTATTCAGACGAGTTGGGTTGGCGTTGGCTGCTACCCATACTGCATATTTATGAGTTAATCAGCCACTGCAGCTGTTGCTAACACACCAACTATGCATATAACACGCGTCTTAGACTGCCTTGTAAGAAACTTTTAAGAACCTGGATGACCGCCATTTTGAGTATACGAATTTTGAAATGAAGCATAACTCTATTTTTATGGAAAGCACTATTTTATTTAATATTAGCAAAGTTCATATATAATGTACATATGTTTTTTTGATAATGTTGCCTTTATGTCTATAGTTTACTAGCTGTCGCTCGTAAAGTTTTGTGCGTGAATTTTGTAATTTGTTCCTTACTATATCAACTATATAAAAAAAATAATTATAAAATTAAAATTTAATTTTTCGTGATATTTAATTTCTTAAGAAACCTATACCAGGATATGCCAATTTTCAGTTCCTCACGCTTAGTAGTTTCTGCTGTGGCTTATCTGCCAATGTGTAACGGAACAGTTTGATACATATGTATATACAAAATAAAATCCAAACAAAGCTCGAAGCGTACTTGATGCTGTGAGCTTTTAACCGATGAATGTGTCTATGAGAACATTACGTAAAATTTTACATTAATGAATTATAGTACATTTGCAACCCAAAGTTATTTTTTCATAAAATATTATCATAACGCTAGGGGGAAGGCTATTCAATCAAATATTTATATTTTAACTCGGTGTTATACATGTATGTTTATTAAAACTAGTTTTACATAGTAAACATAGTTAACGCGTCAACGGGGACACTAGTGTCCCCGTTGACGCGTTAACTACGCGTTGCCTAGCAACGTATAAATCACTTTGTATAAACATGGATGTCAAACCTTGGTAGTAGGTGTTACATTAACTTTATTAATTTAATATATTTTTACGCACTATTTTAAAAAGATATTATCATTGTGCACGCTCCTTCGCTATATAAACTATAAGTGTGCCAAGTTTGAAGCTCCTCCGTTTACGTAATTTTCATAAAAATGGATACAAAATTTTTGTTTCTCGTATTAATACATGGATTAGATATAATAATACTAAATGAATGAGTAACAATCCTGTTTATGTTTCAGTAGAATACTACATATTTGCGCTAGGCCGGAACATGGACGATAAAATGCCAAATATGTTAAATTCACATATGTATGCATTTGCACGCTGCATTGTGACCAAAATATGGACTAAGCAAAATGTTCACTATTATCACACAATCATTTGAAAATTCCCAGAGCTTCACGTCGAAATTTAAATTAAAAATTTTAACAAAGAGACGCGTTTCGCATTTCTTTTGCACTGGTATAAATATTATTTAAAAAATGTGATTTTATAAATTTTTCCAAATATTTTTGTATGCAAATAAATGTTTCGTAGAAAATATAAAGTGAGTTTAACGTGTGTATAAATATTTATATAAGCGTACAGTACAGTTCATATATACAAGCTGTCTTTTAGTATATGATTATAATTCTCATATTTTTAGATAAATAATATCAAGTAATAAAAGTAAAAAAAAGTCTTAGTAATTACAAGAATACTTTTTCATAGTTATGCATGAAAGTTTCATGCATTGCATGACACATACTAACTAAAGGAGACGATAATAATTTCAAATGTCATTCAATTTAATATTAAATTTATTGGATTATTTCCTTTCACCTGTTCTGACCAAAAAAAAAGTAATGTTATTCCACCCGCACATCTTTAAATCAGTTTTGAGTTCCTGAGTGATTTAACACTATTTTCTCATCTCATAATAGAAAATGAAAATCCATGCAAAGTGCATTAAATAAGTCGACTATGCATGGAACAAGTAAGTCTACTTTGATCATTCGCCAGCTGTCACGATCGTGGACGAGTAATTTAAGCCATGAGACGCAACTGTGACTGTATGTACTGCACATTTGGTACAATCATGCTCATATAACTACTCCGTAGTATCGTTTTATATCGTTCTTTTAGTATAGCTGGTAAACATCATATATGTAGGGACAATTAATTATTATATTTTTGTGTTATATATAGTAAATGAAGCAGTTTGCAATAGATATATCTGAATCTTCATCCTCTTGATTTTAATAGTCAGTGACGACTTCTGACATACACTTTGACCCATAGGAGCTTAATTATGCTCATTACTATCGGTGGTTCTGCTGATTATATTATATAATACGAATTATTGACACCTGTCGTGGCGCAGAGGCACAAGCGTGCGACTGTAAACGTGACAGGTTGTGGGTTCGATTCCCACTCAAGGAAATGTAAAATTTAGTATTTTCATTTCTTGGGTTTCTTGGAGAACGGAATTGTTGAAAGAGAATTGAGTGCCTTAAAAAATTAAATATTAAATAATACTTACGTATTAAGCATATATTCACTTTTCATCAGAACTGTACTCTTGTTATATGACTGTCTAACTGGCTGACTGTAGAAAATGTAATTGTGGAGCGCGCTAAGATAACTATTTATTAACTCTGTTATGTGGTGATGAGTCTAAATGAAACACATACTGAAATTACGCTATATATTTACTTGAAAATATATTTAACTGGAAAGTATAAAGTTGTAACATTATATCTTTTCCTAAGATTTGTTTTGTTGGGCCAATTGTATTACTTGGTTGGTATATTAGTTTTTTTTAGCTTAAACCATCATCCCGTATTATTAAGTAATCAGACAGAATGTAGTGTCAAGACACTACATTCTTTACTTTCTACCCTAATTGGACATATTGTTTCTTGAGTGGCGAAAGAGCACTCACCAGAGTAGAAAATAAACATAACCTAAACCTAACCTAACTTCACGCTTTATCCCTTGCGGAGTAGTCAGATAGAAAATAAATATAAATTATATATTATTGTTTACCCCATTGGAACCACGCTTACAGTGGAGCACTGTTTATTTCTGTCACGATGGCCTCGAGAAGAGTCAATAAGATTTTTTTTTTAACATCTCGCTGTATCCCGCATATAGCAGGGTAGGCAGAGGGAATCTGAGAATCTAGTGTTAAGACACTCCGTTCTCTTTCAACAAATCCGTTTCCCACTTTCCGCCAGATTGAGGTATTGCGTGCTGAGGGGCGGAACTCAACGCCGCGCTTTGCCTTGTTACCAAACCAGGAAATGAAAATTTCCATTTCCTGGAGTGGGAATCGAACCCACAACCTGTCGCGTTTACAGTCGCACGCTTGTGCCTTTGCGCCACGACAGGTTAATAAGATTCATTGACAAAATTGTTTATTCGTTGATTTGATTTTAAATCAAGACAGATTTTTTAATAAGGGAATGAGATATCTTTTTGGGATGGGATATGTATTTTCATTTTATTAATTTTTATGATATATATATATAAATATTTAAATGTCAAATGATATTAAATAGCTTTGTATTTGTTTGTGTGTAATTTAACCGTTTAAATATATTTCTATATAAAATCGTATTTATGACAATATTATTAAGTTTATTTTTGTAAATAAATTTATATTTTTAATAGATAATTTAGATGTATTTTAAATAATATTTTTGATGTGTCATTACAATCACCGCTACACCCCACTACACTCGGGCCGAGCGAAAGCAAAGCCCCCCACTACAAGCAGTGTTCGCAAGCCGAGGTTCATCACACAGGAGGCGCCCTTGTGACATTGCAGTTCTAAGTCGATGGCCCTCCTCCCAAGGCGGCCAAGCCAGGGTTAGAACTCTTCAAGCTCGGCCCTCCACAAAAAACCTGATGTCGAGGCCAATAGGGCCAACAGCATACTACACAGTCGAAAAATAAAAAGAAAAATCACCGCTACGGTTCGTTCGTTTTGTCATACGTATGTACTGACATAGACATATACATATGTCTATGTGTAGTGATTTTAAATAACCTATTTACATTTCAAAATAATATTAGTTTTAAAACAAATTGTTTTAATTAATGTACACTTGTAGAGCATTCCGTGTGCTAACTTAGTTTATACTTGGTTGCCTTTTTAAACATCTACAGTATTGCGGTAAACGGTAAACCGTTACCAGCAAGTATGCGTGAGCAAATTCTACCCGCTTAATACGTTTGTCGTCAAGCACACAATCTTGTTAAATTAAATTATAGCATGTGTTGCAAGTAAATTTGAACTCCTTTGTGATTATGTTTGTTTACTATTATTGTTTTTGTGTAAACGCAATTGTGGCGTAGTTTAGAAATGTTTGGCATGGGTTGCGGGTTCGAATACCGTTCGGGGTAATGGATTTTTAAAATAGCATGATAATTAGTGAGAACTGTCAACCCTGTTAATATGTTTAATTTTTTCCTCTTTTGCCCAAAAATAAGACATTGTATATGAGTGGGAGGACTTGACGCTACTGTTTACTTAACCATAGTGGGGAAACGCCAATATATTAAAAGTAATCGTTCCACAAGTCGATCGAGAACTCATAATTAAGAACAGTTAATTTTTTTCTAAGTTATACGTTGATAATGTTACCCGCATATATCGAGGTAGGCAGAGGGAACCAGAGAATATAGTGCTAAGACACTCCATTCAACATTTCAACATTTCTGTTCTCCACTTTCCGCCAAATTGAGGCATACGGAAAGTATAAAAGTAAGAAGAAGTAGTGGCGGAAAGTTGAGTGGCGGAACTCAACGCCGCGCTTTGCATTGTTATGAAACCCAAGAAAAGAAAATATTAAATTTTACATTTCCTGGAGTGGAAATCGAACCCACAACCTGTCGCGTTTTCAGTGGCAGCTTGTGCCTCTGCGCCACAATAGGCGTATAATGTTTAAAGGTTTTAATTTCCATGGTGTATACAAGAATAATTTTATTGTATGTACCTAATAATTTTAATATTATAACACTTAATTCATTACGAAAATATTTATATTAAGACAAGTATTTAATGTATCATATGAAAGTGAAATGTACGTTTATAATACAATTAAATTGATTTACATGTGCATATATTAAATATTAATCTGGCAGAAATAAAAAATAAAATGCACACAATGGCAGCACATTATCTCAATAAGGAGCTAATTTAAATTTTTATAGCACATCAATTCATGTAAAACATTCTAAAACAGGAATAAGCAAGCGTTGAGTAACTCATGGTGAAAGCAACTTTTTCGTAAAATGCATCATGTTTTCATGTTTTGGCGAAACATAAGTTTTTAATTAAAATTCAAACAAACTCCGCCAGTCCGAGTTGTTGTTATTTTATTTTGCAAAATAATCGCAATTTTTCGTAGTTAAAATTTATGAAAGTAACAAACTTTGCGGTTAAAAACCAAAGAATGAAATAAAAAAAAATATTTCGATTAACACTTGTTCCAATGTTAAAAATCAGTATATGGTTTGCAATTAATCAATATTTATAAGATTTTATTATAATATATATACATACATGCATAGCTTCACGCTGTATCCCGCATATAGCAGGGTAGGCAGAGGGAACCTAGTGTTAAGACACTCCGTTCCCTACTTTCCGCCGACTTGAGGCATAGCGTGCTGAGTGGCGGAGAGTGGCGGAACTCAATGCCATGCATTGCCTTGTTACCAAGCGTAGGAAATGAAAAATTCCATTTCCTGGAGTGGGAATCGAACCCACCACGTTTACAGCCACACGCTTGTGCCTCTTCGCCACGACAGGCGTTTTATTATAATATCTTTTTATTCTACAAAATTGTAATTGGTGTAGACAAGTGATTTTTCTGTATTTATTAAAGAATTATTTAAAAAATCACACTTTAATTTTATTTTTATTTAATTTTTTGATCGTTAAAAGCTGAAGTTGGTGAGCAGGGGGTGGAGTTTTATATAAATAAGTAGGTATAATAGTTTTTATTATCAAAGAAAACGTTGAAAATAGAACAACGCTAATTAAGTTTTCTTGGAAAAGAAACATAATTTTCATTATAAATATATTATGTTTTTTAAATTATTTTAAGAAGTGTATTGGATTGTTTAGACTCTAAAGAGGAAACTCCCAATCGATAAAATATACATAAATTATTTTAATTTCTTCTTTTATTTTTACGTTTTTGTTCACATTACAGAACGTTGAGTGTCGAGTGACGGAACTTAACGCATCACTATATGATATCAGATGGGGGAAATAACTTCACGCTATATTTTTTCTTTTTTTTTTAACTTCACGCTATATCCCGCATATAGCGGGGTAGGTAGAGGGAACCAGAGAACTTAGTGTTAAGACACTCCGTTAACGGTGGGGGAAATAAAAGTATTTTAAATATAATTTACAATAAGTTCACTACATTGGCTAGATGTTTTTCTAATTAAAGTACACCGTGCAAAAGGCATTATTGTGTTTGATGAAATAACAGTAGATAAGATATATATTACATTTCTTTTTTAATTACAAAGAAAAATTTAAGCTGTTTCTTAAACTTGCTATCTTATTTCAAAATATTTTGTATGTAGGCTAATTATACTTATACTTTGAAGAGCTGTTACATAGTTTTTGACTAATAATGCCTAAAATTTACAAATTGTTTGTATTATGGATTCGATCCCCACTCAGGGGAATGATTATAATTATATTTTTTATACATCCTTACTTTGATAACGCGGCGTTGAATTCCGCCGGTCAACACGCAATGCATCGATACTAGGTGTATCTGCTATACGGGACACGTGAAATTGGAAAAAAATATATTATAAATTGACCGTCAACAAAAAAAACCTAACAACATGATTAATTTACAACAAGTTCACTACATTGGCTAGATGTTTTTCTAATTAAAGTACACCGTGCAAAAGGCATTATTGTGTTTGATGAAATAACAGTAGATAAGATATATATTACATTTCTTTTTTAATTACAAAGAAAAATTTGAGCTGTTTCTTAAACTTGCTTAACTTATTTTAAAATATTTTGACTAATATTGCCTAAAATTTGTCAATCAATTTGTTTGTGTTATGGGTTCGATCCCCACTCAGGGGAATGATTATAATTATATTTTTTATACATCCTTACTTTAATAACGCGGCGTTGAATTCCGCCGCTTAACACGCAATGCATCGATACTAGGTGTATCTGCTATACGGGACACGTGAAATTGGAAAAAAATATATTATAAATAATTACACTACCTTTTATATTTTCAGATGCTAATTTCTATATAAAATAAGTAAAAGAAAAATTTCGTAACCATTTTTAAAAAAATTGGACGCCTCTGTCCGTAGTATGAAATTTGGCACAGATAATGTTAATATGGAGAAGAAGTGCAAAAAGTCATATTTTTTTATGATAAAGTATTATTAATATATATTTTTTTTAACTTCACGCTGTATCCCGCATATAGCAGGGTAGACAGAGGCAACCTGAAACCAAGTGTTGTATTACAATACTCCGTTCTCTTTCAACAATTCCGTTCCCCACTTTCCGCCAGATTGAGGCATTGCCTGCTGAGTGGCGGAACTCAACGCCGCGCTTTGCCTTGTTACCAAACCCAAGAAATGAAAAAACTAAATTTCACATTTCCTGGAGTGGATTAATATATTTAATTAATAAATTAAAAATACACACACTACCATTTTAACAATATGTTGGTAAGACAACGCGGCGTTGCCTCCAAGCAAAATAAATATTTCAAAGCAACACTTATTTTAAGGTACATAAATATATTCAGTTTAAAGTCAAGCAGCAGTCTTAAACATCTGCCTTGAATGACAAATGTGTATAATTTTTTTTTTTAACTTCACGCTGTATCCCACATATAGCAGGGTAGGCTGAGGCAACCTGAAACCAAGTGTTAAGATACTCCGTTCTCTTTCAACAATTCCGTTCCCCACTTTCCGCCAGATTGAGGCATTGGGTGCTGAGTGGCGGAACTCAACGCCGCGCTTTGCCTTGTTACCAAATCCAGAAAATGAAAATACTTCTTTGCTAGAGTGGGAATCGAACCCACAACCTGTCACGTTTACAGTCGCATGCTTGTGCCTCTGCGCCACGACAGGCGTTCAGAGTAACACTTATTTTAAGGGACATAAATATATTATAGTTTAAAGTCAAGCAGCAGTCTTAAACATAATCTGCCTTGAATGACAAATGTGTATAATTAACGAAGTCCATAATTATTTCCATTCATTTAATATGAAAACAATTAGCTAGAATTGCTTCTCGTCAGCAAATATTATCATTAAACGAGCGGTCCGATATTAATTTCGTTGTATTTGTTCCTGTTGCGAAATTTCATTATTTAAGTCATGTAATACTTAATGAATACTTTAATCAATGGGCATCATTATGCTTAATGAAATATTACTTTTTGTGTTTATGTTACACTCTGTTACTGTATATTTTTAAGTCAAATAGCTTTTATCCTATGTATATATATGGTAACAAGGCAAAGCGCGGCGTTGAGTTTCGCCACGCAATACCTCAATTCAGTGAAAAGTGGGCAACGAAAAATGTAAAAAAAAACGGAGTGTCTTAACACTAGGTTCTCGGGTTCCCTCTGTCTACCCTGCTATGTGCAGGATACAGCGTGAAGCTGAAAAAAAACAAAAAAAGAATGTGTAAAACAAAATAAAATTAAGAATTTTATAACAAAATATAGTTAATTGGTTGACGCTTGCAATTTCATTTGCGTAAACTTCATGGCTTTAGGACATGTACATTGTACGCTGTTGATCTATTTGTTTGTGTTTACTATATTGGGAAGGGCTTAGCTAATTTCGATGCGATTCTTTCGTGCACACCGAATATTTTCATTATATTACCATACCCAGGAAATGGAAATACTAAACTTTACATTTCCTGGAGTGGGAATCGAACCCACAACACGTCTACAGTTGCACGCTTGTGCCTCTGCGTCACGACAGTCATTATAAGGCGTAACATTTTACACTATTATAATGAATTTACAAATATTGTGATATATATATATATATATTCGAAGTATGTAAGTTCTATTTGATAAATTGTTACTTAATCTATAAAAATTGAACATAACGACTATTCTTACATATTACATCCCTCTATGCAAGATATAAGCAACTGTATAGAGATAGATCCGTCGCCTAGTGTGTAATTAGCTGTCAATTACACGCAGTCTATTCGTAATTGACGTTAGCGTTTATGTTGTTTGACTAGCTTATGATTTCATTCTCTTCAGAGTAGATTTGTTATTTTCTATGATATATTACGTTATTTACTAAAATAATGATTATTATATATTTGACCATTATTTTATTCGTATTTTTATCATTTTTTTATTAATTTTATCTTCATATCGATATAAGAAAATCTTGCAGTACTATTTTACCCCATTTCCAGTTGATTTGCTCAAAAAATTGTACATGTGTCCGATTTCAATAACTACGAGTATATTAGCCTTGTAATGTGTCAAAGACAAAAAGTTTTGTCTCTTTTTTTATATATACACATACAATCTGTAGCGTTATATAAAAGACATTGCAAATCCGCCACCAAAATTGAACTTTTATCTCTTCATATCTTGCCTTTGACTGGCAAAGCTTTGTAACGTCTACATCTACGTCCTACGAGACGTTAAGAATAAAATTCCTGCAATTACAACTACTGTGGTGTACTGTCCCGAAATCGGGTGGAAAGTGAACGGAGTGTCTTGACACTAGCTTCACTCTGACTCTCTGCTATATGACAGAGATAAAACGTGACACTACGACTACTGTATTAAAGTTTTTCCATAATCGAATATGATATAGCTTAGATGATTAAAACGCTTAAAAATCAAAATCAAAATATTCTTTATTCAAGTAGGCTATTACAAGCACTTTCGAATTCGCTAAGAATTCGATAGTGCTTGTAATAGAAAATATACAAAAATTTTTGGTTCAAATCAACGAGGTTTGTTTTTTTAGCTTCGCGCTATATCCCGCATATAGCATGGTAGGCAGAGGGAACCTAATGTTAAGACACTCCGTTCCCCAATTACCGCTGAATTGAGGCATTGCGTGCTGAGCGGCGGAACTTAACGCTTTGCCTTGTTACTAGAGTGAGGAAATGAAATTACTATAGTTTTTACACTCCCTGGAGTGAGAATCGAACCCACAATCGATCCCGAAAATGGAGAACGAAGTGTCTTGACATTAGGTATAGATATCCACATAAAGTTACATACATAAAATTACATCACATTAAAATGAAATAAAAATATGAATATGCAATAATTAAATAAAAAATATGAACGCCTGTCGTGGCGCAGAGGCACAAGCGTGCGACTGTAAACGCGACAGGTTGTGGGTTCGATTCCCGCTCAAGGAAATGTAAAATTTAGTATTTTTATTTCTTGGGTTTGGTAACAAGGCAAAGCGCGGCATTGAGTTCCGCCACTCAACACGTAATGCCTCAATTCAGCGAAAAGTGGGGAACGGAATTGTTGACAGAGAATGGAGTGTCTTAACACTAGGTTCTCTGCTATATGCGGGTTACAGCGTGAAATTAAAAAAAAAATGCAATTTTTGGCTAAAATATTCTTCCCAGTAGTTGACAATGAATTGTGTCTATTACAATATAAAGTAAACACGCTAAGTCCTCATATATTTAGTACTCGTACTGTAATGGTTTTCAGAATGCGATATTAAGTAAGCCATTACTGTATATTGCGATTTTATTCGCAAATTAGCTTTTACGGCCGGCGTTTTCATTTGCTTTATATTTTGTGTTGGCTTTAGTTTTTTTTTTGGGATAATGTTTGTTTCACTTCATTTGAAACGTATGTAACTATTTAAAATTGTAAAAAAAATATATAATAAATGCATGTCGTGGCGCAGAGGCACAAGCGTGCGACTGTAAATGCGACAGGTTGTGGCTTCGATCCCCACTCCAGGAAATGTAAAATTTAGTATTTTCATTTCTTGGGTTTGGTAACAAGGCAAAGCGCGGCGTTGAGTTCCGCCACTCAACACGTTGTGCCTCAATTCGGCAGAAAGTGGGGAACGGAATTGTTGAAAGAGAATGGAGTGTCTTAACACTAGGTTCTCAGGTTCCCTCTGCCTACCCTGCTATATGCGGGATACAGCGTGAAGTTAAAAAAAATGTATATATAATAATAATAAGAACGAGTGTTTCGTGCAGATAGCTTACTTTCTTAGTGCTTCTTAGCATTTAGGATAGAAGTAAGCTACATGTTAAAAGTTTAAAAGGATTCATCCCCTAAGCTAGAGAAAATCAGAATTTTATATGAGTAATTGATTGTTAATTTATTTTTGGGAACAATAACCTATGCCTATGTGGTAGAGAAAACTGACTATCCTAGCGCGGGTAAAATATAGGAGTGAACCTTATATTACGTATATTATTGCTTATATGACTATAAAAGCTAACTTTGTAATATTACGTGTCAACTACGAGTGAAATCCTGCCAAATGAGAATGGGAGAACATAAAATGTTAGAAGTCTAACTAGTTGTAACTAGTGTCCCCGTTGACGCGTTAACAACGCGTTGTCTTTAGTAATATATATGTCACTTTGTACAAACATGAATGTCAAACTATGGTAGTGTGTGTAAGATTTATGTTATTAATTTAATATACTTTTTATGGATGGATGTTCCTCCGTCCGTGCAATTTTCGTAAAAAGGGATACAAAGTTTTTGCTTCACGTATTTATATATAGCTTTATAATGCTTATCGAGATCACAATGTTGTAATATGAACACTTCGTTCTCTAATTTCCACCGAACTCAAAACATTCTACATTAAGTGACGTCACACGCTGTTCATTTTAAAAAAGACATAATAAATACCTACATATATATATATATATATATATATATATATATATATATATATATATATATATATATATATATATATATATATATACGCAAATATAAGAGGAAATCCGGTATCAAGTTTGTAATACTGTAAATAAATCCAATCTAAACCTATTCGTTATGCTAGTTCTCAGGTATTATTGCATGCTTAAATCCTTTGAGTGTACCGCGTTCAGCAAACAATGTTGACTCGTGTACCAGTCAGAAGGCTTATTGAGCGAGCTGAGGATTGTGCTTTAGAGTTTGTTGTTATTCTAAACTTCGAACTGTTCGTACCTGTTCAAGTCATTATTTGCTAAATGGGATATATATAGCTAAGATTATAATTTAAGCTTTACTTGCAAAGTCGCCGTACAAAGGGAATGCGTTTGACTGCAAACGCGATCAAAATCAAAATCACATACATACATAGCATCACATACATACGTAGGCAGAGGGAACCTAGTAGACACTCCGTTCCCCACTTTTTGCCGAATTGAGACATTGCGTGCTAAGTGGCGAAACTCAACGCCGCACTCCGCCTTGTTATCAAACCCAGGAAATGGGTGGAGTGGCAATCGAACCCACAACCTGTCGCGTTTGTAGTCGCACGCATGTGCCTCTGAGCCACGACAGGCGTCAAAATCAAAATACTCTTTATTTAAGTAAGCAATTACAAGCACTTTCGAATCGTCAATTAACAAAACCATCGGCTACCACAGGCTCAGAAAGCGGTTCTGCTGATAAGAGCCGGCAAAAAGCCGCCGCGCTTTACCTTTTGACCAAACCCAGGAAATAAAAATTCCATTTCCTGGAGTATGAATCGAACCCACAATCTGTCGCGCTTACAGTCACACGCTTGTGCCTCTGCGCCACGACAGGCGTTCGAATCGAACCATCATATATTAATTATTATCATTTCTCCGCCCTAGTAAGACAAAGCGCGGCGTTGATTTCCGCAATTTGACAGGAAATATCTCGAATTAGGCTAAAACGTGTGAACAGTGTGCCTTAACGCTAGGTTCTGTCTGACTACCCTGCTGTGTATAATAAAGCGCGAAGCTGCATGCTGCATTCTAGATGCATTAAAGAAAAATATGAATTAATTAAAGAATAATTTCTTATTTTGGAAATGCTATGTGTATGTATTTTTATGTATGTATGTATGTATGTATGTATGTATGTATGTAATATGTATGTGTATGAATTTATACCTATGAGTATGGAATTATTTTAAGTATATTATAATTTTAATTATGCTTATATTTTTATTCTATTTACATTGCAATGGTTGTCCCGCTAAATGTTTTTTTTACAACCACTTCCACAGGTTGGCTGGAGGAAATCTCTTTCAGAGATAAGTCCACCTATTGTAACTCAGTTTTTATGCGTTTTCATTTAAAGTGCAATATATATTCACATATTTAGGATAAGAAAAATATTTTAGAAAATAACACGATACGTAGTGAAAAAGAACATAAGCTTTAATTGGCTAGAGTGCTTAGACGGCTTCCAAGAGGCTATGGTTCGAGTCCAGCTCCTTTCAAATTTTTAAACGTTTTCTAAAAATAATTTTATAATTGTTGCTTTTATATCTCATGTAGTTTTTTTATTGGTTGATTTGTTTTATGTTCGATTGTGAAAATCTTTTCCTCTTTTTACTATTACTTAGTTTATTTTTAACTTTATCTCACATAATTATAAAAAAAAATGTATTTATGATATTCATAATAGTTGTATTTTGTACGCTACGCACTTTGTTGGTTGATTGATATCATAGAAAGTAGTCCTTCGGAATACAATTCAAACTAAATTAGGCAATTTTAAAATATTAAATATTGCGAAAGTAAAACATAAAATCATTTCTAGTAAAATAATTAACCTATTTTCTATTCAAAAGTGAAAATAATCCCTGCCCCAGATATAGCTAGCTATCTCGAGATCGATCGTTTAAACTTTGTACTTGTTCAGCGTCGTTGCTGTATTGAGTTCGTCAACAAGTAAGATAATAATTAAGATAAGATGCTATGATGTATTCAAAAAATATTTCCGATAAATTGGGAACAAAATACTTTATATAACTTGTACGAACGATTAATTTAATAATTTAATAGGGCCACAGTGCAAAGATATTTTTAACAGTATTCTAAAAAAGCAGGAGTTTCTCAATTACCTGCATATTTTTGAGTGTGATCGCATAACTTATTACTGAGTGAACCAATCTTGATGATTATTTTTCTATATGATAGCCAATCCTTCTAATATTGTCTTATTTAAATTTAGTTGAGATCTAAGAAGTAGTTTTAGAGTTATCCGTAATAATTCTATCTTATTTTTGCATGGTGTATATTGTCACGTTTAATATGGCGTACTCTAGGGGCAATTACGTCATAAATAGTAAAAAAAATATATTATAAGGAAAAAACCCGACTGCAAAAAAAACTGAAAAGAAAAAACCAAGCCCAATACAGAAAATAGAAAGATTAATAGTCGGGACCCATTCTTCAATCATTCAGTTTTTTTTATCTCGGGTTTTTTATAATATTTACTAAAGTCGTTTAAGAAATTACTCTAAATAGTGATTCATAAACTTACCGTCCTTTGTCATATTACTGATTTATTGTGTAGCTGTTAAGAATCCCTAACTAAATTTAAAATCAATATCATTTTTAACGTTATTATAAATAAACATAAAAAAGGAATTTATTTCAAATAAATATATATATTTGTTTACGTAATGTTAGATTTGCATCATTCGATGCGTTTACAATTTTTGGAAAAGGCTAGAAAATATAAACTATTTCACGGTATTTCAAAACAGTATCAGTAAAAAGTAGTATTCTTTATAATGTTTTCATATTTCTATATTTTTTTATTTTCACAAATATGTCATGTTATATATGCTTGAAATATTTTTTGATGGTCAAAGCTATGTTATAATAAATATTCTACATAAAAAATTGTCACATAAAATGAAACGTTTAGTTTATGGATCATTATTTAATACTGTACAGTGTATGAGTATGTATATATACACGACAAAGGCATAGTAATATGCGTTAAATAATGATATCCAGGAAATGTATGGCTCTAGTAAAGTTTAGTATTTTCATTTCCTGGGCTTGGTAACGTTTTGGCAAAGTGCGGCGTTGAGTTCCGCCACTCAACACGCAATACTTCTCATGTTCCCTCTGTCGAGCCTGCTATATGTACATATACATATACAGCGTGAAGCAAAAAAAAATGTAAAAAATAGAAATTATATGTTAAATAATTTTCACACATTCTATGTATTATCGAAAGCTGTAAACGGAGTGTCTTGACACTAAATTCTCTTTGACTGCCCTACTATGCGGAATAAAGCGTAAGACTGTTTTTTTACATATTATAACTGGCTGCGTAAGTTGAAACTTGAAACGCCAAGAGCGACGATCACGGCATATCTCTCCCGCTTTATCTGCAGCTATTAATCTTTTCATACAAGCACATCAAAGAAGCAAAGGAGGCTTTGTAGTCTCGTGCTTTTTAACATACTTTCTTTGATACTTAACACCTTATAAACTATAACTTAGAAATTCTTTAAATTTAAATTAATAAATACTTGTCGGTGACAAGTTATAAATTTAATATTAATATTAAATAATTTAATATTAAATTTATATCGCATGAATAATACATTTATTAACTTTAATTCTTCTTATCGGATCTCACTAATTTAAGAAAAATTAGTGACACTCAGTTATCTTTCTTCGTTTAATTTCCATCGTTTAAGCATAGCAGACATATAGGTAAAATTACGAATACATCCGTTCATAATAATATACCAATATTAAAAAACAAACATTCCTAAAACAAGTAAGTTATAACATTTCTTACTACATACATACATAGCTTCACACTGTATCCCGCATATAGCATTGACAGAGAGAACCTAGTGTTAAGACACTCCGTTCCCCACTTTCCGCCGAATTGAGGCATTACATGCTGAGTGGCGGAATCCAACGCCGCGCTTTGCCTTGTTACTAAACCCAGGAAATGAAAAATTCCATTACCTGGAGTGGGAACCCACAACCTGTCACGTTTACAGTCGCATGCTTGTGCCTCTGCGCTACGACAGACATTACATAAATATAGAAATTAGTAAAATTCTTACTAATTCCTATCTTTAAACGTTACGATTCAAATATAAATACTACGGTATAAGAATTCTCAATAAATAACTGAGTTACATAAGAATCACGACCCCAATACTAAACACACTACAGAACTTAATATTAAGTTATAACACAATTGAGCTACGAGTACATAGCATAATGGTGAAACCGCAAATTTATTGTGACCTTAATGCGTGTAACGCCAATGTATGATATTGCCCAAATGTAATCTCCACATTTACATATAGATATGTATTGCATCATTTGCATCCTAATAGGAAAGCTGACATGTATAGAAAATTGATGTTCATTAAAAATTATCTTTATCTATTTATATTTTTATTGAGAATATTATGAATGGACAATACGCGGCGCTAAGTTCCGCCACTTACCACGTAATGTCTCGATTTCGTGCTAAAAGTGGATAACAGTGTATCTTGACACTAGATTCTTTTTGTGGAAGAAAGTGTGGGACTGAAAAAAATCAATGTATTATTGATATAATTAACTTAAATATAGTCGATTCAAAACCACCAGTCCATAGTCTATAAGAAACATTTCTCTTATTTATAGCTTCACATTGTTTTTCGTAAAGCAAGGTGATCAAAGAGAGCTTAATGTCTTAATATCTCAAGCACTCTTTTCCCTGCTTTCTGTCCAAAATCGAAACATTACGTTATAAGTGTTGCAACTCAATACCTATATCTTGACAGAACGGCAAAAAAATGATTAACTTTATTATTAGGTTTCAAAAAAAGATTTACAAACATTTAGTAAACACTAGGCTAAATTCAGAAAAGGTTAAGATAAGATTTTTTCTGTATCCGCACTAATTTCCTGTATTTCGGTATACACTTATTTAAAAAAAATAAAAATTTATACATAATCATTTCCCCCGAGTAAGGAATCAAACTCATAACCATCATGCTTACAATCAGATCGCTGACCCAGTTCGTCACAATGGGTTTTTATTTTCCTTTATTTTTATATAAAATAATTAATTCCATCTCCTAACAACAAACGACGCTAAGCTCTTGAACTACTAGATTGCTTGGAAGCTCCATAGTTTTAATCTCTAGAAAATTCCGTAAAGCACTGAAACGGATAGTGAAAACTATTTTTAGCTCTAACGAGTTGTTATTTTATGGAAATTTAATATTTAAATACAATGAAATAATTAAGCAAGTTTTTAAGTAAAGTAAGTACTTTCATAAAGTTCTCTAATTTATAAAGATCGGTCGAATTTAAGTATAACGTATGTCGTTATACTTAAATTCGACTTACTTATTTCGACTTAAACTATCCTAATTTTGTATTATTTAATTTATTTATATTGTTTTTTTATTGCAAATATTTTTTAGGAGGTCGGCGTTAAACGGCGTTCGGTTCCGCCACTCAGCTCGCTCAATTGGGCGGATGGAGGACAACAGAAATCTTAAGACAACGGAGTGTCTTAACGTTAGGTTCTCAGGTTCCCTCTGCCTACAATGCTACGTGCGGGAAAGTAAAAAGTCCATCTGTTATTTAATTAGGCTTAGAATTCTTATATATTTGTATATGAAATACACAAACACAAGAATTCTTATATATTTGTAATATTGCTAAGAAAAGAAATAAAAATATCACAAATGATTATATTTTTAATATACATTACGTTAAATAAAATAATTTAGGCGGAAAGTGGGGAACGGATTTGTTGAAAGAGAATGGAGTGTCTTAACACTAGGTTCTCTGGTTCCCTTTGCCTACCCCGCTACATGCTGGATACAGCGTGAAGTTAAAAAAAAAAGAAAAATTTAGGTCATCCTGGTAGACTCAATTTCGTGTGGAGTGTCTTCATGTACCGGTTCTTCACAGTCAGTCCTCAGGCTTTAACTTTAGTGAACAGGAGGCAAATTGGTCATTAGTATTAAAGGAAAAAAATGAAGCATGTACGCTGTACATCTTATTTTGAATAAAATCATTTCATTTTGACTTTTCTAACTATATACTATCTTTTTGCAGTACTTTCCTGTGTATTAGTCGTTATTTACCAAAGAGATATTAATAATATATCTTAAAACATAATATTATTACACAAATGGAAATACATACACATTACTATTTAATATCAATAAATTAACATTTGTACTGAACGGTCTAGACCTCTTGCTCGTGACAGCCAGTCTAAATACAATTTCAAAATTACGCATTTGAATATAGGTATATTTAGTCGATAATTATTCTCTAATAAACTGGAACCACCTATGGTTTCCCATTTGATAATAGTTAATACCTCGCTTATGTGAAGCTGTAAAATTAATTTACATCTGTATCTGATAGCAGTTAATTAAATCAGTTATAGCAAAAAGAATTAAATTATTTCTTATGCATTAGAGATTTAATGTAAAAAAGTTAAAACTATTGAAATCCACCACTCAACGAAATGATTGAAGAATTGACTGTCTTGACAAGCTGGATATCTTTGACTACCCTGGTATGCAAAAAGCGTGAAGCTAAATAAAAAATATTAGAGAATAGTTTCTTATAAACAATATTGATATACGAGTCGCGTCGTCGTCGTCAGCCAGAAGACGTCCACTGCTGGACATAGGCCTCCCCCATAAAACGCCATGTAGCACTGGATGCCTCCTGCATCCAGCGCTTCCCCGCAATTCTGACCAGATCGTCAGTCCATCAGGTGGGGGGGGCGTCCCACGCTACGCCTTCTGGTTCGTGGTCGCCACTCGAGAACCTTTCTTCCCCATCGGTTGTCAGTTCTTCAAGCGATGTGGCCTGCCCATTGCCACTTCAGCTTGCATATTTTGAGAACTATGTCGGTGACTTTCGTTCTCCTACGGATTTCTTTATTGCGAGTTTTATCACTTAGGGAAACCCCGAGCATAGCCCTCTCCGTACGATACGATATACGAGTATATAATACTAATGATAAAAAAGACCATTTGCCTTTCTCTACCTAGTTAGATAAGTAAGCTTTTTAGTTTGATGGGAAACTGAAAAACGGACAGACAATTAACTAAATCCTAAAAATTAAAAAAAATAAAACATCCAAAAATAAAAAAAAAATACAAAAAACAAATTAACAAACTCAGTTTAAATATGAGGAGCTTAAATCATTTTCTTTTATTTGATCATAACAATAAAAGGAACAAAGAAAATAAAATGAAATAAAAACGTACATTGTAATTATGTGCGTTAATTAGGGGCCGGGCCACTTTACGTCGCAGCTTTGTCGGATTTGTTTTAAATGTGTACGAATATTCACTTAAAAACCTACTCATTAAAAATGAAAATATTCAAATCAAAACGCTATGTTGATTAACCTGACATTTTTACATACATGTATACATAGCTTCACGCTATATCCCGCATATAACAGGGTAGGTAGAGGGAAACTAGTGTTAAGACACTCCGTTTCCCACTTTCCGCCGAATTGAGGCATTGCGGGCTGAGTGGCGGAACTCAATGCCGCGCTTTGCCTTAAAATAATAATAATATAAGAATGATAATATTCAAATCAAAACGCTTTGTTGATTAACCTAACATTTTAGAATAATTATATGCTCAGATAAATTACGATGATAAATCAAATCTGGGCCTCTGATTAAAAATTCCTTCTGCATGCAAATAGTAATTCAATGAAATTATGCTTTAATATAAAAAATCTTTTTATTAAAAAGTTTTGCACGAGAACTTTTGTTCGTGGCTTTAATTTTATCTCCATTATATAGAAAATTTGTTGGAATAAAAAGCTCGTCGCTTCATGGATATTGCGTGTTAGAAATGACTTCAACTATGACATTTCAGTACAATAGTTTCTATGTGGAACATATTGCTTAAGCGTTGCCAATTCCCAGTATAATTTGATCAAGTCCTTATACTCCATTGTTCATTAGTACCAGTTTGAGCTAACTCTGACTAATTTGTCTCCCGTACTACCTATCTAAGCTACATGAATATCTAGGATTAGCATCGTAATTCTACGATGTGGTCATTTATTATTATATATAATATGGACAGGTTTATTCACATCATTAAGTGACTTATTATTTTTTCTGTTGTTTTTATAACAATTTAGGTATTTCTACACAACTAAGCAAATTAGTGCAATACAATAAAAATATATACTTACTTACTTACTTAGCTTCATGCTGTAACCCACATATAGCAGGGTAGGCAGAGGGAACCTAGTGTTAAGACACTCCGTTCCACACATTCCACCGAATTGAGGCATAGGGTGCTGAGTGGCGAAACTCAACGCCGCACTTTGCCTTGTTAACCATACCCAGGAAATGAAAATATTAAACTTTTACATTTCCTGGATTGGGAATCGAACCCATAACCTGTCGCGTTTACAATCGCACGCTTGTACCTCTGCGCCACGACAGGCGTTATAAAAAATATTTTATGGTTACAATTATGTATCTTTAATTAAAATTACGTCAACTAATAAATAACTTTACTTACTAATTGATAAAATAACTTAATTTGTTATATACTACTTATTATTACAGTGGGGAACAGATTTGTTGAAAGAGAACAGAGTGTCTTAACACTAGGTTCTGAGATTCCCTCTGCCTACCCTGCTATATGCGGGATACAGTGTGAAGTTATGACAGACAAATTATATAATTTCTTCTAGACCTGTGCCAAAGTGATAAACATTCCTTCCATTCTAATATACTTTTACTTATGTAATAATACTTAGATATTACTTTTTATTAAAAATGTTTATAATTTCAGAGATCATCAAACTTTTCCACTTTGACATTTAATAAACTTATTTGAATAAAAACTTGTGATGTTAAACACTTAAAAACTTAATACAAAAGCTTATTGAAAATATTAGCGTAACAAACTCTTATAAAATATAATTGAGACGTTTACAACTACGCATACAAATATCTTAAGAAATTATATTGTATTATTAGTATAAGCGTGCGACTGTAAACGTGACTGATTTTGGGTTCGATTCCCACCCCAGGCAATGTAAAAGTATTTTCATTTCCTCGGTTTGGTAACAAAGCAAAGCGCGGCCTTGAGTTCCGCCACTCAGCACGCTATAGCTCAATTCGGCGGAAAGTGGGGAACGGAATGGCTTAACACTAGGTTCTCCTTTTCCCTCTGCCTACCCTGCTTACCATTTTCACAAATAAAGCAAAGATCTGCTGTATTATTGTAAAAAAGGTTACTGCGAATCCTAAAAATATTTTTTCAATTACAATACATTGAAAATTTATTTTTTAGAAATAATGTTATTTCTTTTTCCTGTTTAAGTAAGCAAATTAATGTGCGTGATAATAGTTATTAGTCACGAAATTAGTCTTGGTTGAATTTCAAATTTAATTATATATTAGTTATTATAATTATATTGACAACTACATCTAGTTGTTTAGTTGTAAAATGAACAAATAAAATTAATAACTTTAAGTACCTTGCAGAAACCTAATACATTTTTTTTTTAACTTCACGCTGTATCCCGCATATAGCGGGTTAGGCAGAGGGAACCAAAGAACCTAGTGTTAAGACACTCCATTCTTTTTCAACATTTCCGTTTCCCACTTTCCGCCAAATTGAGGCATTGCGTGTTGAGTGGCGGAACTCAACGCCGCGCTTTGCCTTGTTACCAAACCCAAGAAATGAAAATACTAAATAAAATTAAATAACTTGGTCCTAAAAAAAAATAAAAAAATATAAGAACTAGCAAAAAGTACACAAGCGAAATGAAAGCTCTGAAACTTATTGTAAATACAAATTTTTACTACATATGAAAATTTTACGGGAATTTTATTGACTGTTGAAAAATCCCTATACTTTTCCAAGGGAAACTAATCTTACTCAGGTAGTTTGGGCACGTCGTGAGGATGAGTGACGAAATGATGAGTAACGAGTGGGTGAGAAAGATATATGAACCAAAGGTGAGCGACGAGAGAGGTAAGGGGAGACCTCGGTTAGCCTTCGAGAACACAAGGCCATGTTACTAAAGGAAGGTCACCCTCCTAAGGGCATATATCAAGAGGTTGACGACTATGAACGAGATGAAGGAAGCAGTGTTCGTTTAGTGTTATGTTCTATCTCCACCATAAAAAGAAACAAATGAAACGGAAGGAACTTAAAATTAATATACATGACAAACATTAAATTTAATATAACTTATGTCATGGTCCATTGACCACATTAATGTTTCGATGCGCACTGGCTTCATGTTTTTCAAACACCGCACCGTTGATTTATGTTAAGCGTATTCATGACTATTAGCAAGGGAGCTAATTTCCATTAGAAGCTCTTGTTGCTTCGAATAATGTAATTCTTCTCGCGGTCCGGTCAATTAGTCGGGGTACAGAGTAGTTATAAACTTGCAGAGTTATTGTGTTAAGGTATCTCGGGATAAATGAAAGTTTGTTTTAATATTTTTAAAAATAAACTAGAAAGAGTTTTTATTTCCTAAAATTCATTCATCATTTCATTTGATAAAAAGTTCAAGTAGATCTTCTATATGATCAGAAATCGGCTGATAGGCTAGTTTGTAATGAGTAAGCGCGATATGAATAACAGCGAAATATCTTTATAATATACTAAACAATCTCAGTTTAGGAATCTCCATCTAAAACCATCATCAATTCATTTATAGAATGAATCTGGAAAGCAGCTACAGTAGAATCTGTTCAAATTTGGTTATAATAATAATATAGGGAGAGGAGTTCGGATGATGGAGTGTTAATGTACATTTTGAAAGGTCACTTAGTCTACACTTGTGTCGCAAGTTCTAGGTATTGCTCAAAGTTCTACCTCCTGCAGGCCTGCAATATGATAAATGATAGGCCCAAGAAAGGGCATCATAATTTACATATGAACTCATGATCAATCTATCATAATCTAGCATCCTCTACACTCTGTGACAACTGCTTTAAAAAAAATAAAATAAAAAGATATTTATTCAAAGAAATTTATTAATACAAAATATAATTTAAATTAAATTTGACGTTTCCCAAGTTTTATAGCTTTATAATGCTACATTGTTGCATTTCGTCGCAACAAATTATATTAGGTATAGTTGCAATCTTAACTATTGTGTTTTATGACTGCTAAATTGTATGTGCTTAATTTCAAAAATTAACGGTCTAAGGCTGTAAAGATTTTTACTAACGCTGTAGAAATACATCTATATATATATTTTAAAACATAGTTTCTTTTAGCTTCACGCTGTATCCCGCATATAGCAGGGTAGGCAGAGGGAACCTGAGAACCCAGTGTTAAGACACTCCGTTACCCACTTTCCACCGAATTGAGGCATTGCGTGGTGAACTGAACGCCGCGCTTTGCCTCGTTACGAAACCCGGGAAATAAAAATTCTAATTTTATAGCGAAGCTGTAGAGAAAATTTTATAATTGTTGTAAAAGTTATTTTATTAGTTCTTTAATGTTCAGAACATTTTTGAAATTACTCGTAACTTGCATGAAACTAAACTATAGGAAGCATTATAAAATTTCGAGCTTAACTTAATTCGATATCATTCGATAGAATCACTTTTAAAGCTACAAGGTAAAAAAAGGAAGACCTGTTGTGGCGCAGAGGCACAGGCGTGCGACTCTAAACGCGACAAATAGTGAAACTAAAATGTTAAATATTTATAATAATTTATATTCACTATTTTCGTTTCCTTGCTCTGGTAACAAAGTAAAACGCGGTGGTTGCCACTCAGCACGCTATATCTCAATTTTGGTGGAAAGTGGGGAAATGAAATCGTAAGAGAATTGAATGTCTTAACACTAGGTTCTTAGGTTTCCTCTGCATTCCACGCTACGTGCGGGATAAAGTGTGAAACTAAAAAAAAGTTTTTAGAAACATATATACTTAAATTTCGAATTCAAGATATTTCTAAAATGTCTATAAATTATTTCCTACTACCCTTTTTAGGTTTTTTTGAAATTTAACAATAGTTTGTCTTCAGTTACTTAAGTAGGCGTATATGTTAATTAACATATTACATAATACATGCACATAATTAAAAAACCTTTCCCATACTGGTCCTTTGATTGCACTAATCTCCCAGTACCGCACAATACAAAGCAGTTATTCTATCAGTATATGATTTTGATTCTAAGCTCGTGAATACCTAAGCTTACTATATCATATACATATTTTTACCCGACTTCCAAGAAAGAAGGAGGTTCTAAATTCTACTGTATTTTTTATGTGTGTTACCGCATAATTGTAGCGCAGAGGCACAAGCGCGCGACTGTAAACACGATAGGTTGTGGGTTCGATTTCCACTCCAATAAATGTAAAAGTTATGTATTTTCATTTCCTGGGCTTGGTGACAAGACAAAGCGCAGCGTTGAGTTCCGCCACTCAGCACGCAATGCCTCAATTAGGCGGAAAGTGGGGAACGGAATGTTTAACACTAGGTTCCCTCTGCCTACCCTGCTATATGCGGGATATAACGTGAAACTATGTATGTATGTACCGCATATTTTTTTACTGGGTGTACCAATTTTGATGATTTAATCTAGGACTTCTGGTGATCCAATTTAAATTTATTTCAGAATAGACGAGTAGTCTTTTGGTTATACGTAATAATTTCACTTTAAAAATTTTAATTATGTGTAATATTTTTTAAATAAAGTTCATAAATAACATGTTCTTATTCTCTCTTATTTTATTCCTAGCTCATGATTGCGACGAGAACCTCCTTTTTTGCAGTCAGTTAATAAAAAAATCGTGAGAATAAACATTACTAAAGATAATTTACAGCCTCGAATACATACCAATCTATCTAGGCTTCATATTGTAATACATTATCACTGATATTATTGTTAATTATATTTTAATAGACCTCTTAATCAAGAGCGGTTATTGCAATATATTACAGTAAATTCATCAATTTGTAACAATTTGTATAGTCATTACTTATTGACGGCGAAATGTAATGATTTTAAATTTTAGCTTCACGCTTTATCCGAAGATACTTTGGAAAGATACTTAGGAAGACAGGTATAAGCGATAATGTCATAGTAAGAATGAAGAACGTGCTCAGGTGGGTTGAGCACGTCGAGAGAACGAGATATGAAAGAATGGTGAGAAAGATATATGAAGCAAAGGTGAGCGGCAAGAGAGGTAGGGGGAGACCTCAGTTGACCTTCGAGAATACTGTATCAATGATACTGGAGGAAGATCACGTAAAAAGCATGAGGACCCCCCGGAGGGCATGCATGAAGAGTTTAATGACTGTGGACGAGGCGAAAGAGGTATGCAGGGACCGTAGCGTTTCGCACTCCGTTCTCTCTGACTAGCCCGCTAGGGATAAAGCGTGAAGTTAGATAAGGCAAGGCTTTATGCCATATGGGAGAGAAGACAGAGGGAATCTAATGTTAAAGCTCTCTGTTCTCTTCTCTCAGTCCGATTTCGAGACATTGCATGTTGAATGATGGAACTCCACGTCGTGTTTTGTCTTACCAGAGCAGGGATGTGAAAATAATTTAAAAATATCATCATTTCCCTGAGTGGGAATCGGACTCAAAACCATTAGCGATTATAGTCAGACACTGTCCCACTGCACTATGATGGCTCCATGATTTTAATTGAAAATTTAAAATATGTAAAATAACTACAAACACTCTCTAAGTTTTTTCAGTAATGAATTTTACAAAGTTTTAATGAATAAATAAAATTTTAAGTTTATATATCTAATTTAACTAACTAGTAATCGGTCAAATATTAATTGTAACGAACGGAGTGACGTGCCTCTAAGATAATAAATAGCTAAAATAACGTTGTATGTAGTAGATGCGTAAAATAAAATTAGAATTATCAAATACAGTTATCTTTTTACTATTATTTTAAGTACGTTTGAAATACCTATATAATCAAAGTAAAAATAAAAGTTCATATTTTATATATAAAATAGGAATACTTGAAAAAAACAATTTTAGACTTCTATTACGAAAAATTTATATAGAAAACGAAAAGTGCAAGAAGTTTTTTTTTTTATAATAATGCATTAAAAATACTTTAAAATATTATAATAAACTTTTTGTATAAAGCGACATATACGTTACTATGGCAACGCTTATTTTACGCAATAACGGGACTAACTTAACATAAATCTATATAATCTCAATTAAACATATTAAAACCAAGAAGCAATGCAGTACACATGGTGATACTAATAAAGCAGTGTCTTCAATCTCTATCGACTATCGACACCTGGACGAGGCCGATTTGGCTGAACGCCCAACTCTTTAATCCATTCTGTCCCCTAAAGAAGAGTTTGGGCCGACAACCCGATAGTAATTGCCGATGTAGGATATGCCCCTTCAATTTACGCTTACACGCGCCATTGCCTCGACTTTTTGTTAAATCTTGTTAATATATAATGCTGTTTAAGTTTATATGTCATCATACTTTCTTATATATATATATATATATATATATATATATATATATATATATATATATATATATATATATATATATATATATGTATATTATTTCTTGTATTATACATTTTAGATAGAATAATAAGAAGAAACAATACGTTCTTCACTTGATATTCTAGCAAATTGTGTTTTTCTATTATATTACGGAACCTAACGCCGCACTTTATTTGTATTATAAAGTCAAACCTGTGACTATCATATTAGGTACGACCAAAATACGCTACGACAAAGTCACTCGAACCTAATAAATTAATATACATCTAGATAATTTTTACATTTAAGAATGTGAGTATTAAAGAATTATGAATTTGGTATTATATTTTCAATACAAATATTGGACATGACTATTTCAAAGTTAATTGAATAATCTATTATCTTTAGAAATATATTTATTACAATAACAATTTCATACGCTTTGGTTCTACGACATACATATCTAATGCTTAAAGAAACTTTCTTAAAAGTACTAATTATACCATAATATATGCAAAAGTAGGGATATATATTTGGCCTTATTACAGCAATAAAAGCTAAAATACATTGCAGATGCAGATTATTCATTGCAAGGCGTCTAACTTAAAATGTGCTGTGGAAACCTACAGAACTCTCGCCACCTAGAAGCCGAGTTGTTAACGAGATATTAATGATCTTACTAATTTTACAAATGTAAAAGTTTGAGCATTTCGCGAAAATGGACGAAGGAATAACGTATAGACAGCTAACAACCTCAACTATTGGTATGAAAAGTATCCTACAAGTGATAGGATTTGAGATTGCTATCCCTTACATAATGAAAGGGCAAAGATGATTTTATTTTCCTGTCAGTTAGCAAAACGATGCTCTTTGAACAAATAAGCAATAAAAATATTTGAAAAAAGCAGCTTCACGCTTCATCTCGCATAACAGAGTAGTCATACAGAATCTAGTGTCAAAACACTCCGTTCGCCACATTCTGCCCGAATTTGAGACATTCCGTGTTCAATGCAGGGCTCAACACCACGCTTCTTACCAGAGCGAAGAAATGAGAATAATTTAAATGTGATCATTCCCCCGAGTGGGAATCGAACTTTAAATACAAAAGTATTTTATTTAAAGCGCCTGTCGTAGCGCAGAGGCACAAGCCTCTGAAGACTATAAACGCGACAGATTGTGGGTTCGATTCCCACTCTAGGAAATGGATTTTTTCATTTTCTGGCCACTCAGTACGCAATGTCTCAATTCGGCGGAAAGTGGGGAACGGAGTGTCATAATAATGTCCCTCAGCCTACCCTGCTATATGCGGGATACAGCGTATGTATGTAAGTATTTTAAATAAATAGTATATAACTATGATAAATAATTTATTTTTAAACTAAAAAACAAGCTTCAAGTAGTCTCATTATTCTGATTGATTTGATTAAGATAAGGACATAATCTTCATGTTATGAAAATATTTAATAGCCATCGGATCTGAATTTTTCAAATAAATCGAATGGCAAGGATTGTCAAAATAGCGTAGCAAGTTTTTTTACATAAATTAATAAATTAAATGATAAATAAATAATGAATAAATAACCAATGAAGTTATTAAAAGGATGTTAACATTAATATACGCTTTAAATGAAAGCTCAATCCAATATCACATATGACATAAATTATATTTATGCAAAATGACACTGCAATATCTGTATCACGCACCGCGCGACCGCAAAGATGGAAATAAATAATAAACTCAATCAACAAATATACATATAATTAATTGTTAATACATTTATGATTACATGCATGAATAAAGCTACAATTTATATATATATACGTATATATTATATATATATATATATACAAAGAATACATAAATTCTGTTGTGATGATGATTCTTTAGGTTAATATCAAAATATTTTAAATAAAGCACTTCGTACTTTATTCCCGCATAGCTGGGTAGACCAAAAAAAATGTAATAATAAGACACTTCATTTGCCCCTTTCTAACCAAAATCGAGACATTACATGTCACATGATGGAACTCAACCTGGCGTTTTATCAGAGTTGGGTATTGAAAAAAAAAAATACTCACCATTAGGGTCAATCAAATGAAATCCTTTTATAAGACTCCATCTACAGACTAATGTGTATAAATTTATTTAATAAAACAGTATAATTTGCAAATTTAACAATTCTAATAGCCTATTTACGGAGAAACTATGTAAAATTAAATAAATATCAAAGAAAATATAGGCAAGATATATTCTTATGCTTGAAATAAGCTGGTCAAGTAGTTTTAACGTTTGAAACAAGTATTTCAATTGCTTATAAAGTTATATATTTCTATAACAAAACTTTAAGGGCCATCTTACAATACTCATTGTTAGCTAATAGTTAATATGACTCATTCATATGGTGTTCCGTAAGTAGGAAACAGTAATAAGCTTTCGTAAAACAAAGCTCGACGTTGAGTTCCGACACTCACGCAATGTCTCGATTTCGGGCGTATTGCTACGAACAGAGTGACTTTTTTAATCTCTCCTCATAATAATTACATCTCTAAATATTATTATCAAATATAATTCTTCGATGATGAAAACTATATTGGAGATTTTAAAAACATTGCGTTCTAAGGTTTAAAACAACAATTTATAAAATTGTTTTATGGTAAGAACCAAGATAAAAGCTTGAAACTTTGTTTTTAAATTGAGTACTTGAAATTTCTAGAACAAAATGTGATGATAAATTCATCCATAACGCATTTTAAAGTTCGAGTAATATGCACTTAGGAACTTCTTATAGAAGCACTTGCAGACTCTTTTTCAAAATCTTATCTTTTATGTTACATTCAAAAATGCAATAAATACACGATTCGAATTCAATTCTTTAAAACAGTAAAATTTTGGAATCAAAGGTGGCGCCTAAGCAAATGTGAAACAGAAACTTAAAATATCATATTTATTTTCATTTGTACTAATTTAAACTATTAATTATTACTCTTATAAAACTATTATTGACATATTACATTCCCATCTTTAACCAAATCCATAACACTTGAACGTGTATAAAACACGTTCATTTGTTACCGTCCAATCGTTCGTTCAGCGATACACATTCGTTCTTCCGGACGTTTATTACGGGCGGCGCGGCGTCGTGCGTCGATCGTTTCTTTATTCATTCATTCGCTCGCTCCGCCGGTTATGAAATTCCAATATGGCGGCCGATTAATAATTGACACAAAAGCTTCGGGCGCGTAAAGTGATTTACAGCGCTTTAGCGACAGAGTTATGGATCGGATACAACAGATACCCACCGAATCCAATTGAAACGCTAATAAACTTCTGATGAACAGCGGCGAATTTATTACGTTATTTTTTGGTTTTTCCAAAAATACGTACGTTGTTATATGGTATAAACTTCGCATGACGTATTACAATTTCAAATTAAAGGTTTATAAACTAAATAAATAAACGACATTTCAATACTTATTCAATTTGAAATTGTTGTTAAATTCTGCCAATGTTTACATTTTTCTAGTAATAGAAATAGACAAAATAATATTATAACGAATACCTAATAAGAACAAGACGTAGTTGTGTTTTAAACTATACATATTATTAACACAGGCATTAATATTAATATATTACTCAAATATTAATGTAATAGAAGTAATCTTATAAGATTAAGTCTAAATCTCAGCTTTACCCGCAAAAATGACGCGAAGTATATTTTGAGTCAAATTTTCTTTGAAACAAGTACGAGAGGACGCTCTGAAAGCACTTCTCAGTATAATCACAGTTCTTATCCCAAACAAACAACCCAGCCTAACTCCTGTAAACAACGTCGACCGAAGCGACAATCTCTCCAAACTTATATTTTTATTGGTAACTAGGAATAGTTAGTCCTGCATATAAAATGAGAAGTCACTTCCAACCTCTGCCTTTGGCTGTTGTTTTATATATAAAATAACTTTGCATACCATATTAGATAAATTCACTATCATAGTGCAGCAATAATCGTGGGTTCGATCCACATTCGAGGGACTGATTTAATTTAGTCGCAAAATGATCCAAAGTCTGGAATAAAATATATTAGATATAGACTTTAACAACTTGACTTTAACAACAAGCTATCATACCATCCAGTTTATACAAAATGGAGGCAAATACCTAAAATATAAATACCAAAAGTCACAAAAAAATGGCGTACTTTTTTGGCTATTGTGTACTCACGTATTATATTACATACTTATTATTCAATTCTACTCGTATAGTAAACTATTTTATTTTATATATAAATAATAACGGTTATTTATACCTTGTAAATTAGCTGTAAAGAAAAACTCTCACTAACTCACAAACTTTGAGCTATATTTCATCTTCAATGAGATTTCTTGAAATATAATTGTTTGGTTTTCATAAAATCATAACTCAATATTTACATTATAAATCGCGAATTCTTTAAGACTTATAAAAGATTGCTTCGCAAAGATTTTTTAACCTTTCTACGATTTGTGTATACCCACTATGTTTTCCACTTTCTGCCTGAATTAGATACTCAGTTGGGATACATAGCGTAATTAAACGCTGCACTTTGTCCTACCAAAAACCGGAGAAATAAAATTGACTTAATAGTAATCATTTCCCAAAGATTACATCGAACTATAGCGTTTATTGTTATGTTTATGTATAATGATACGCCCTTTAACTGCGCCACGATGGTCTGATATCAATATTTTTTTGTAGCTTCTCGCTGTATCCCGCATATAGCAGAGTAGGCAGAGGGAACCTGAGAACCTAGTGTTAAGAAACTCCCTTCTCTTTCAACATTTCCGTTCCCCGCTTTCCGCCGAATTGAGTCATTGCGTAGCCAAGAAATGAAAATACTAAATATTATTTCAATTTTTTATTTCCTGGAGTGGGAATCGAACCCACAACATATTGCGTTTATAGTCACACGCTTGTGCCTTTAATGGCTAGTTCTATTTACTAAATAATTATTAATTATTTTTAGCTTCACACAGTATTCAATTGTAAAAGATAATAATTCAAATAATATCACAATAATATAATAGGTTACTTAATATCCTGTTCTGAACTCCGCTGTGAGCTAAATACGACGACACTCGTACATTTACATTTTTAATAGAATATTCAATTCGATCTAGGGCGAACAAATATGCAACATGGAGGAAATTAGCTCTTATTTTGTAATTGAAACTTCTTTTTTTCTCAATATGACTGCCTCTTCATCTTTCATCATCATTTTATAATAAATAAAGTGTAACAAACGTGGTTGAACAGCGTCTAACTGTAAACGCGATTGTTTTGTGGGTTCGATTCCCATTGGGAACATTATATATATGTATATATATATATATATATATATATATATATATATATATATATATATATATATATATATATATATATATATATATATATATATATATATATATATATATATATACATATACATATATATATTTATTTCTCCGCTCTGGTAAAACAAAACCGCGGTGTTAAGTTCCGCCATTTAACACGCAATGTCTCAAATTGTCTTGTTACCTTGTTATTGTGTTTTGTCTACCTACCGTACTTAATGGAAAGTTAAAAAATTCGGCCGGAAAACGGCAAACCGAGTATCTTGACACAAGTTTCTCTCTGACTGCCCTGCTAGGTGGGATTTGGAGCTTTAAAGCTGCTTTAATCCGTCATATGCTAGTTGCCGTAACTGCCTTTTCATCATCAGTCGTCGGTCAGAGGTCAGAGTACTATACACGCAATAGTTCTAGGTACTTTTCGCACCCGGTGTAATGATCATATTTCTACATATTATTTTCATTTCTCCGCTTGGATAAGACAAAGCACGACATTGAGTTGCGCTACATCACACACAATATCAACACAGCTAAAACTTTAAACGTTTACATTGGGTTTATATATTTTAATTCCACAATCGTCGTGATTATTTTCTTATAAGCCATGAATAAATTTATAAAAGGGGTTTATATACAACTTCTTAAATACTTCTAGGCATTTGGATCATTTTTTCTCTAGGGTGACTATTTAACTAAATCAAAATTAAAAAAAATACTAATTTAAATTTAAAATTATCCTGAAAAGTGTATATTCGATTTATTAACTCCAGAATACATCACGAAAACTTCATAAATATTTAAATTAGTAGAAACAATATATTTTAGCGTACATATTTCAAACAACGCGAAAACCACGTCGTACCCAAAATGAAATCCAATGCATATTTCATTGAAACTGCGAATCTCGACTATCATACAAATCTGATCAATTAATCAATTAATATGACCATAGTTATGCCAATTACGAGGCACGAATGCGTCTAATTGACAAGTATTGGTGCAGTGTGATATCGATTACGACTATCTTTGACTAATGTAAGTTGTAACTAATGAACGTTTTAGTAGGGAACATCGTTGCTAACATGGTACGGATGATTCAGGTTCAAATCCTACCTAGGGGGGATTTTTAATTTATATAATAGCTGTTATAATATATGTGACGTCACAAAATGAAATAATTTTCTAGTTCACCGAAGTTCTAGTCTATAGAAAAGCGATAATATTGCTTTATTATTTCTGCGTCTGACTGTAAACACGATGATTGCGGGTGATATTCCCATTCGGGAATCGAACCCACAATCTCTCGCGTTCACAGTCGCACGCTTGTGCCTGCCTACGACAGGCGTTAATTTATCTTCACGCTGTGTCCCGCTCATAGCAGAATAGGCAAAGGGAACCTGAGAACCTATTGTTACGACAATGCGTTCTCTTTTAACGTTTCCGTTCCCCACTTTCCGTCGAATTGAGGTATTGAGTACTAAGTGGAGAAACTCAACGTCGCGCTTTGCATTTGTTACCAGAACGAAGAAATGAAAATATTAAATATTGTTTAATATTTTCATTAGCTAGAGTGGGAATCGAGCCCACAACGTGCGTTTACAGTCGCACGCTTGTGTCTCTGCGCCACAACAGGCCTCTTTTAGTAATATTTAAAAATAAAAAATATTATAACATTTAGATAAATCAAATCAAAACCAAATAAATCCTAAAAATCATAGCGTTAAAAAACATAAAAATAATTTTCCTTTACAAGCGTAATACTACTTACGTATATGTTTTTATTTATAAAATAAAGAACACTTGAATAGTCAAAATACAAGATTTACTATAAATATTTCATATATTCCATATGAATTTAAATCTTTTTACGCCTAAATATTTTATTAGGCACTCTGGAGATTATCCTGAACATACAACATAAAGAAACTTCTTACTTATTTAGTCGCTTTTGAGTACTAGAAATATTTTTGATATTTCAGCTTTGGCAATGTTGAAATAATAAGTTATAAAAAACTGTTTCCCGCTACATCCCCAGAATAAGATAAGCAGAGAGTACCTAGTGACAAAACACTACGTTCTCTATTATAATCATGAAAAATTATCTTTTGAGAAAGAACCTCTATACGACAATATAAGCGATTTTTTTTAGCTTCACAAGAGGTAGGCAGAGGGAACCCGAGAACCTGATGTTAAGACACTCCGTTCCCCACTTTCCACTGAATTGAGGCATTACGTGCTGAGTGGCGGAACTCAACGCCGCGCTTTGCATAGTAACCAAACCTAGGAAATGAAAATACTAAACTTTTACATTTCCTGGAGTAGGAATCGAACCCACAACCTGTCGATATTTGTGCTTATAAGATATTTGGTTTTGTTTTCTAGTAACATATATGTAGATGTATATGATTACTTTAGTTAATTTACTCGGTAACTTACGTCGCGTTGTATAGACGCATTTGACTAATGACTATTGACTATCGGACTACGAAATAGCCAATCAATCTCAATATAAATTTAAGTCTATATAAAATAGATTTTATATTATTAAAAGACATAAATAATGATAGTTTAGAAGATGGACTCTTCTATGATGCAGTGGTATTGACGAAGTGACCTTTGACCTTTGAGTGTTATTATTATTACTAGAGTCTCCGTTGATGCGTTGCCTAGCAACGTATATGTCACTTTATATGAACGTGGATATCAAACCATAGTATTTTTTTTATTGATGAAGGTTAGCAAACGAGCAGAAAGACGAACTGATGGTAAGTGGTCCTTCGCTCATAGTCGTTTACAACACCAGTGAAGTTGTAAATGCGTTGCCAACCTAGTGTTCAGATGGGAGAGGGAGGAAATAATGTAGTGGCCGCGGCAGTTCGCCATCGGAACCACCATAATCTAGGGAAAGGATGGGTGGGAATAGTGAAAACCTGGCTTACATGGCATGTCTTTAACATGATAGTGGTCGTGCGCCAGTCGGAGGACGAACCTCCTACCACCAAACTACTGAGATACCCGCCTTTTACGGGACGCTACCCAGCGGTAAAGGGGAATTGTATTCTAACCTCATCCCCTCATAGGCGTGTTGTATGTGTAACATGTATTTTATTAATTTAATATACTTTTCATGCATTATTTTAAAACGATATTATCATTCTGCATCCTTTCGCTATAGAAACTATGAGTGTATCAAGTTTCATGCTGCTCCATCCGAGTAATTTTCGTAAAAAGGGGTAAAAAGTTTTTAATTCACGTATTAATATATATATTTATATATATATATATATTTATTCGGACAATTAAGACAAAATGCGAGGTTGAGTTCCGCCAATCCAAACTTAGGTGGGAAGAGGAGAACGAAGTTTCTTGACACTTGGTTTCCTCTGCCTACTGTGTGCTTTTGCGGGAAAAATTGTACCTGTAGTGTTGATGTCCATTGATTTAATAAAACTGGCTGCTAAAGTTTAGGATGCCCATATCGATATATGGCGATAGTAAGTGGCGATCCACTTACTAATAATTGTACATAGAAAAACATAACGAAACACACGAACACCATAAACCACTTACCATCAGGTGGTCCTTTTGCTCGTTTGCCTTCCGCTATCCATAAACAAAAAAAAAGTACATTTGATATTTCCCATACATTAGTTACATAGCTAAAAAAATATAAACAAAATATTAAATGTTAAGAAAATATTATTAGAAAAAGGAAAATTGTTTCTGCCTGAACTTTGCAGGATCTCGATTTAATTTTCAGAAATTCCTTACAAAATTACTTCCAGCAATAATAACAAGCAGCGGAAAACGGCTTAAAAACTTTTTGTTGTTCGTATTTAAATCTTGCAAATAGAATTATTTGAACAGCCTCAATAAGATTTATAACATCTTTGCGTTTCCCTTCAGTTCAATGTCATGGAAAACATCTATTTGAATTAAAAGTAACATTCTTTTGTTACATTTTTCTGTGAAATTATTTTGTAGAATAAATTAAAGATAATTTTGTTTATTTTTGCCGCCATTAAATTCTTTACGTACTACCGCTTATTTAATACCGACGTTTTGAGTTAAGTGGTTGGCTTTTTATCTAACTAAGTCAGGAATCCGCTGTTTTATTAATTTTTTTAAACATAACATAGTGTCAAGACACTCCTTTTTTCATTTTCTGCCTGAAATCGAGACATGGTTGATGTTGAGTTGCGGAGCTTAATGTCGCACGATGTTTTACCAAAGCGGAAGAATTTAAAATAATATAATTTTAATTATTTTTTGGTACGCCACATGAAACCGAAAAGTGGAGTAAAGCTGTGATCGATTGGTATCCCAGAAATAGTAAGAGGAAACGGGGAAGACAATTTAAAGGATGGGGGGATAAAATAAAAACAACTGCGGGCCCATCATGGTCTAGAACCGCCAGAAACAGGAAAGAATGGAAGAAACTGGAAGATGCCTTTGTCAATATGGGACAAACAAATTCAGTTACATAATTATAATTATTTTCCACTGACAAAGAGAAGCTTTTCAACAACAGTATTCTATATTATAAATATCTTTAAGATTGCCCCAAAATTAAATTGGAACCCACAAAATTCACATACACACTCCAAGAACAATATGACATCATAAAGTCAAATAACTCACAATATTCGATATCTCATATATACTGTATTCTCAGTCAATTATAAGCAACTGACGCATGCACTAAATCTAAATCAATATTAATTCAATTAATTGAATATGTTATTTGTAGATTCATTATAAGAACACAAATACTGAAAATGTAGAAGCCAGTGGTAGCGCATAGGCACAAACGTGCGACTGTAAACGCGACAGGTTGGGGGTTCGATTCCCACTCCAGAAAATGAAAATATTATTTAGTATTTTCATTTCCTCGCTCTGGTAACAAGGCAAAGCGCGGAGCATAGTTCCGCCACTCAGCACGCAATGCCTCAATTCAGGGGAATGAATGAAAATACTTAACTTTTACATTTCCTAGAATCGAACCCACAACCTGTCGCATTTACAGTCGCACGCTTGTGCCTCTGCGCCACGATAGGGGTTAAAGTCATATTTTAAAAGCATAAAATTTAAAAATGTATATTATTATACATTATTATTGCCAACAAGTATATAGGAACCGTATATTGCTTAACAACCGTGCTATACGTCTCAATTAAGCGACACTACGGCACGCTCTATACTACGCTAATAAAACGTTGCCTCGATCTCAATTCACGTCGATACCTGCATTACCACGAACATTGGAATTACTATTCATTTTAAACTATACTCAATAACGTGAAATAGTCAGGCTTTATATAGTAATTGCTACTTTACATGATACGTAGTCGCTATCGAATATCGTAAAGCAGTGGGGAGGCGTTCATATTACACGGTTTCCACCAGCTTACTCTTTGTAAATGACAATAAATTATTGATAGATTTATTAATTCATTAGGGACACCAAATAACCAGACTGAAAAAAATCGCTAATGAAATTGGTAAAAAACCTACGTTGAATGCTGAATGACGGTATACCGTCATCTATATATACCGGCTTACCTCTATGTACTGGCTTCTCTAAATATATACCGGCTTCCTTAAATCCACCGGCTTCCCTAAGTATATCGGCTTCCCTAAGTATACCGGCTTCCCCAAGTATACCGGCTTCCCTAAATATACCGGCTTACCTTTTTAAATATTTCACTCCACACCAATATCGTAAAGATAACTCATGGTAGCACTTGACTGACGCCACTTGGCTCCATGCCCAGCTTTCATTTAACCAATCCCCTAAAGAAGAGCTTCAGTGACAGGCCGTTAATAATTGCCAATGTGAGAATATATGGTCGTCGCTTTACACGTTCACGCAGTTTGTTGCAAAAATGTAATAGAATCAATTTTTACTGTATATGCAAAATATATTTCATTGAAGGTATTCGAGTATAAGCACGTTGTTTATAGGTTTGATTCTAACTCAGAGAAATATTTATATTTTCTCAATCTAAAAAAGACATAGCACTGAGTTACTTAGGTACTATGCAATGTCTCGAAGTTATGCAAAAACCGAAGCTATACTAGTCATTCGTTTCTCCTAAATTATTTTTTCATGTAATCAACTATTTATACAATATTTAGAACATTATTTATTCTTAAATTTATTTGTTGCCTATCATAGCGCAGAGGCACAAGCGTGCGACTGCAAAACGCGACAGGTTGTGGGTTCGATTTCCACTTCAGGAAATGTAAATTGTAAATAATATTTAATTCATATTTTCATTTCCCGGATCTGGTAACAAGGCAAAACGGCGTTGAAATTCGCCACTCGGCACGCAATGCCTCTTTCCGACGGAAAGTGGGGAACGGAAATGTTCAAAGAGAATGGAGTGTCTTACACTAGGTTCTCAGGCTCCATCTGCCTACCCTGCTATGTGCGGGATATAAAAGAAAATGTTGAAGCGTGAAGCTAAATAAAAAAAAATATTTGTTTTATGTAGATGTCTTGAATTCGGACGGAAAGTGGCGGAGTGTTTTGACACTGAGTAGTCTCTGAATACCTTGCTATTATGCAAAAAGCAATTATATTTTAATTAATTTGTTTAAAATATGATAAAACAAACCTTCACTATCAATTTTAATTTGCTATTTGCTGAATAAACTATATAGGAAAAATAAAAATACTGGCATTGTAATAAATTTCAAGTTTATTTACATAAAGTTCAGTCTGTGACATGTTTTTAAAATTAATAATATTTAGTTACAAACGAATATGTAAAGCAAACATGCATGTTTGTATTTTATTAAATAGAGCATGCTATACATGTTGTCATTTAGATTACAGGCAGAAATGTAAATGTAGTTACACTAAATATATTACAATATAAATATGAAGTTTGAATCATAATTTTAAGGTTATAATTTAACTTATTTGATTTTTTAACTTATTATTTGACCCATTTATTTTGTTCATTTATTATAGTTTTATGCATTATTTTAAAAAAAAATATCATTTTGCACTCCTTCTCCATATAAACTATAAGTGTGCCAAGTTTCATGCTCCTTCGTCTGCGTAATTTTCGTAAAAATGGGTCCAAAGTTTTTGCTTCACGTATTTATATATAGATTTCTCCGCTCTGGTAAATCAAAGGTCTAATGAATTCAAATACTTAACAAGCAATATTTTCAGATCAGAGTGTCTGAACCTTAGGTTCTCTCTAACTACCCTACTCAGCGGGAAAAAGACTGAAGCTGAAAATTATGTAACTTTCGAGTTACAGGCACAGGGAATCTGAGAGCCTAGTGTTAAGGCACTCCGTTGCCCACTTTCCGCCGAATTTTTAAACGTGCCATTGCCATTTATCGCAACTTCAGTTTTCGTAGCAATATCTCGAAGTCTACCTGTGACCACGGACTACTGTAAAGTGTTCGAAACGTCGGGTTTCCAAAAATGTATTTCGAATACTAAAATATACGTGATTAATTCGGTTAAAATAGTTTCATTAAATACAAAGTAGTTAACTATTTTTTTAATAAAAAGAAAACAAAAATATAATAGTTGTCTATGTTTCCCCAAACCAAGTGGTCATAACGAATTTCGACAGGCATTTGTTATTGTATATTAACTAAAATATATTCATTATGAGATTTATGTATGAAATTGGCTGAAATTTTGATATCCACTCTAGAATATTTCAGTTATATTGCAAAGGTGAAATATTTTAACTACTATACATTTAATTAATAGACGATTCATTAGTCATGACTTCAAAATGGTGCATGTGGCATATTAACTGGTAAACATTGGCCTGACATATTTCATAATTCAATTTAGTCATGCAATATAATTTAGTATAGGTATAATTTAAATTTATATTTTGATCTTTAGACAACACACGTACAGAGTACTAGAGACAATCAAAGGACGTTTTGTTATTTATATCACGCACATTAAGTGTCAGAAGCTTACGAGACGTCACTCCATATTCTAAGTAAGCCACAATGACGTAATTACTATTCAATTTTCAATATTCATCAAAATACTTTTTTTTAAAATAAAGTTACTTTAGAATTTATGTGACTTGACACTCGATGTAACGAAAAAGCGACACGACAATATATCTGTAGAAAAGAGTGGCAGTAGTTGTTACAAAAAATAAATAGAAATAGATACTCATAATAAAATAAGAAATACAAAGACATTTCAAAATTTTCGTTATTTATACTACTTCTATCGTGTGTGATCCGTACACATATTTTTTTTTTTACAAAATTTTACATAATATCAAATCCAAATACTTATATATAAAATTAATCAGTCAAAGCATCTCACAACCATGAACAAACAATTTTAAGCACACACACGTTTCAATCATAATCTATGTTATAATATTTGCATTTAAAGTTTTAAATGAAAACATAATTCAAATAATCCTTTATAAAATTAAAAAAAATGTTATCTATTTTCGACAATATCCAATAGATTTACATAACCAAACAAAAAAAAACAAATAAATTTTTAATTAAGTACCGCAGCCGAAAATATATTATACCATACAATATTCCACAGAACGGTATTTCTTAAAAAAATGTTAAATAACTAAATTAATAAGCAAATGGCGATATAACTTTAATAATAAAGACAAAAATACGTTATTTAATTACATTACCGGGAATGCAGGTTAGAGTTAAATCAGATCTATATACTAAGTTCTATACAAATAATAAATATCGAAAATTACTA
>JAKGSA010000149.1:207557-229201 GCA_033558755.1 Philaethria dido
TTTGAAGGGGACAACATAAATATTGATAAATAAATAAATATTTTTCTTAAAAATACAAAGTCACCTTACTTTTTGAACACACCTCGTATATAAAGAACAACTGCCATCTAACCTCTGAGTACGGGGTCCATATTACCTAGACCTTGCGGTAAACCATACTTATTTATGCCCATTCTCTTATGAAATGTTGAAGAATTAATACCTATGAAGTTTTTTTTTTATGGATAACGGATGGCAAACGAGGAGTAGGACCACTTGATGGTAAGTGGTTACCTTCGCCCATGAACATCTACATCACCAGAGACGTTGTAGATGCGTTGCCAACCTAGAGGAAACTGATGGAAGGGGAGGACAATGTAGTAGTCCGCTATTGGAACCACCACGTTTTGGGGAAAGGATGGGTGGGAAAGGGGAAAATAAAAGTTATGACTGTTATAGATATAACCCAAACAAAATAATCCTATATACTATACTATACTATACTATACTTACCATACCAAACCATAAACTGCAAAAGTTTCTTAAAAAATACCTACTTTCTTAATATAAAAAAACTTACCGTCCAATTAATTTGCACGCTATAAGGTGACAAAGCAGTGGCTTTGTCGATAACAGGCGCTCGCGGACTCGGGAACCCTCCTTTTTGTAAATAGAACTTCGCACTACTTTTACCTAACTTGTTGTCTTGGTTTGAATAAACAGCAGCTATCCGAAACCTGGAAAATATACACATTTTTCAGTAATTAATTAAAATATTATGCATGTGGTAAAATTGCACGTAAATATTTAACATTTTTGTAAAAATTGTGGTGTAATTAAAGCAACCAATATAATATCGCATAGTAGAGTGCAGAATTTTAATAATACGATTATAGAATATTTTTGAATTGATGTTGCGGTTATGAAAAAATAATATTTGATTTTTTACCTATTTAAGGGTACTAGTGTCCCTGTTGACGCGTTAACAACGCGTTGTCTTTAGCAATATATGCATATATCACTTTACATAAACATGAATGTCAAACCATGGTAGTGTGTGTAATATTTATTTTATTAATTTAATATATTTTTTATGCATTATTTAAAAAAAATATTAGCATTCTGCACTCCTTCTCTATATACACTGTAAGTGTGCCAAATTTCATGCTTTTCCGTCCGCGTTATTTTCGTAAAAAGTTATAAAAAGAAGATATATAAAGAATAGAAGTTATATAAAGAATACAAAGTTTTTGCTTCACGTAACTATATATAGATAAACAAACAGAATCTAGTAATAAATCGTAAAATGTTATTACATAATGTATAATTTGTTCACATATGTACTTATTTACCTATATAAAATTTAATCATATATTTAATAATGATCATACACAGTCGAACAATGTCTTTGACTATCATTGAAACATAATTATATTGTCGCAGAACATAACACTGTGTTTTTTCTATTCTGACCAAACAAACATCGACATTATACTTACTTAAATATAAATATTTTATAATTGTATGTATATATGTATCTACGGGTGTCTATATGTAGTTATCTGTGTATATATATATTTATATGTTTATGTAAATGTTATGATGAATATACTTATGTAGTTTATTCTTTCTTTTTGTATATTATCATTATTATTTGTATATATTATTCACATCCTATCCAATTTCTTTGTTGTGTATTTCCTATACCCTAAGGTTGCCTGGAAGAAATCGCTATTTTAGCGATAAGGTCGCCTGTTGTACATTGTTTTCTGTTATTATTTTATTTTAATTTTTACTTTTATGTATGGGTGTGTACAATAAAGAGTTTTATTATTATTATTATTATTATTAAAACCGTCAGCTACTTTCCAACTATATATATTTGATATAAATGGAAGGTTACAAAAACTACGAAAATTATTATTATATAAGCTTCAAGAGAACACTTATATATTTATGAAATTATAATATAAAGAAACTCGATAGATTCGTTAAGAAACATCCTATATTTTAAAAGATTTTTTGTTAAAATGTGTTTTATTACGTACATATATGTACCTATGTTTCTTCCATGGCGCAATAAGTAATTCATGCAGCATGCAAGTTCCTTGGGGAGTGGTAAACACTGAGAACATTTCACGAAATTCTTATAGCAACGCTAAAAAACGTTTAAACGAGATTTTGCGTTACATATTTGAAGCAAAGATAGAACCGAATATAAAAAACAAGGGATATAAAGTCCTACTCCCATGGTCTCGACCAGTGGCAGTAGAGAAGGAAGTGCGTGAGATTTTACTGGGTACTCGATCTTCTTACCATCTGCTGACGTGGGAGTACCACATAACCTGTCCGAGTCCCCATTCAAGCTAGTACACGTAAAAGGATTTCTTTACGAACAAAGTTTTGGGTCATAACTCTTATATACTAAAACATTGCCTTACAATAGGCGGTGGTTATATCCTATTATATAATACAAAGGAAATTTCATTATCAACACAAATAACGTTAGTATCTGAGTTTGAAAATAAATCAATTTACTTTCAAAATTGCGGTTTCGACAAATATTGGAATTGTAATTAAATTTTCTTATTACACTTTAATTTAACTAGAATGGAAACAATAAATATTGGGCAGAACAAATAAAACAGAAACCAAGCAATTGGATTTATATTATATTATGAACATCATTTAATTATAAATATTTAATTATATTTTACCAAAATATGCATATATCTTTTATAGCTACATGCTTTTTCTTACCTAGAAGGGTAGTCAGAGAGACCTAGTTTTCCATATTCCACTTTCCACCCTAAATGGAAACATCGGGTGTTGAATGGCGGAACTCGACGCCGCACTTTTTCTTACCAGAGTGAGGATATCGAAATAATTTAAATATAATGGTAACTCCAAGTGGTATCGAACCCACAACCTTGCGCCGGTTCTTCTCAGGTCTGAGACATTCAATTTAGTAAACTGGTGGTAAATTATTTGACGTTCAAAAAATGAAGCTTGTAACTTCTTACTTTGAATAAAATTATTTGATTTTTATCTTGAACCTATCGCGATTACAGTAAATGTATGTGTAACACTAAAATTAACAACAAGAATAATTTTTAACCCCTTTTCAAATAAACACAGCATATTTGAAAATTGTTTAAGATGTAATAGAAATTAGCTTAATAGCAATACTAAGAACTAATCTCTAACTCATCAATGCTCTATCGAAACCGCAAGCAATATTAGGTATATTTGTAATATTGCAATTATTAGAAGACGACTTTGGGCTTTGAGATAAACTACAAAGCACTGGTTTAATTTCGCACAATAGCGCGAGAATAGGTTGAGTCGACTTACATCTTTCGACTACAAGCTTTCGGATTACAGGTAAAACATAAGCTTAAATGGCTGCTCCATGCTCCAAAAAGAATGAATTTTTAGTTTATCAATTCATTTTCGCCTAGTACGAAATTAATATAAAAATATAAAACATATTGTGACTGAATTTATAACACAACACATAGCACAAATAATAATTCCACTTGGGTTAGTACTTTTCATATAGCAATAATTCTACCTCCTACACATAAAGTTTATTAATAAAAAGTCGACTATTTTAGAAAATAATTGCATATATCAGAACTTTCCTCTGAAAGTTCTGATATATGCAATTATAAATTCAATAAATTGAATACTTACTTGTAAAATTTATCAGGAATAAGTCCATCGATTTGAAATGAATGAATAAACGCTGGAATGTCGTAGTTCTCCGTATGCCATTGAGTGTTTGGCGAATTCGTCACCTCTTTGTACTGAACCTGTAAAATAATAATAATTTTAACAAAAAAAGAAAACCGATTTTGAAATAAAATTAACAAAGAATAAAAAAAAGCAACTCATCAGATATTAACTACATTTAACTGGGGCCACTTTTGAAGTACTACATATCATATAAATGTATATATAAATACGTGAAGCAAAACCTTTGGATCCCTTTTTACGAAAATTACGCGGACGGAGGAAAATGAAACTTGGCACACTTACAGTTTATATACTGAAGGTGGGCAGAATGATAGTATATTTTTAAAGTAATGCATAAAAATTACATTAAATTAAAAAAATAAATGTTACACGCACTACCATGGCTTGACATCCTTGTTTATATAAAGTGGTATATAGAGCTTATACGCACTGTCGACTAGTCGCCAGCAACTCGGTCGACGGCGACCAAAACATGGGCAACTATGGCCAGAAGACTGAACCAAGCAACAAAAAATACAAGTAAACTATCGTAAGTTACAGTCGTCAACGATCGAGTTGACGGCGACTAGTCGACGGTGTGTATAAGCTCATAACGTTGTAAGGCAACGCGTTGTTAACGCGTCAACGGTAATACTAGTATATAAAAAGAATCATAAAAATTTTTACACCCAGTAACAAGTTACGCGATCACACATAACGAATAGTCGAATTGATAACCTCCTTTTTTAAAATCGGTTAAAAATAAAATTGAATTTCAAACATTTTAAATACTTCAAGCTATTTAGCACTAAAATTGCAATTCATAACTAACTGACCACAACTTTGGGTATAATATGAACATTTATTTAATACCACAATACGATTCTATGTCGAAAGGCCAAAATATGACTTTAATTAAAAATGCTTAATTTGATTTATTTACTATTTCTAGTATGAATGAATTTATGACGTGAAAATTCGATTAAATTTGATTTTGTATTGTCAACTATGTATATATACTAGTGTCCTCGTTAACGCGTTAACAACGCGTTGTCTTTAGTAATGTATATGTCATTTTATATAAACGTGGATGTCAAACCATGGTAGTGTGTGTAACTTTTATTTTATTACTTTAATATATTTTTTATGCATTATTTAAAAAAAATATATGCATTCCGCACGCCTTCGCTATACAAACTAAAAGTGTGCCAAATTTCATACCCCTCTGTCCGCGTAATTTTCGTAAAAAGTTCGCTTTGCTTCGAATTGTAATAATTGTATTCTTTATTACACACAAAAAATATTTATGTCTATAACATGTATACTAAGACGATCATATTGTTTAAAGCAATCCACAAGCTTACTGCAATTTTTAAATTTTTGATTACTTTATATATTTAAAAATATTTTTTAGTTTCACGCTTTATCCCGCAAATAGCAGGGTAGGCGGAGAAAACCTAGTGGTTAAACACTCCTTTCACTGCTTTCCCTCCGATTTCGAGACACTGCGTGTTGAATGGCTAAACTTAACGTAACCAATAGCATAATTAAACAAATATTTAAAGTTTCGTGCAAACAGATATTTGCTACTTTATAGTTATTTAAAAAACTAAATATTACAAAAAAAATTCTTACCTTAAAGAATTGTATAGCAAGACCTTGATTGTCATGCGTCCACGACACCATGACGCTCTCGTTAGATAGTCTCGATACGTTAGGGCGAGATGGCGGTATTAAAAGTGCTGAAATTATTTTAATATTCAGTATTTTTATGTCTTACATTGCATTAAAATCATAATTATAAAAGCCAAACATTTTTTAGCCTTACGCAGTCAAAAAGAAGCAGTAGGAGAAGTCCTATACTGGCATAGCAGGATAGTTAAAGGAACTAGTGTTAAGGTACTCGGATTCTGTGTTGAGTGGTGGAGCTCAACGCCACGCTTTATCTTAACAAAGCGGAAAAATTTGAATATTTTTTTAATATAAACATTTCCTCGAATGGAGATCGCACCCACTACCAATTATATTTACAATCAAACATTATCCCATTGCGCCACTATGGTCACATATCAGATGACCTTTTAATAAGGTAAAAATATTTTAAAGATCTTCATCATAATCGCTTTAAAACTAATGAATAAGTACGCAGGTTTCATAATTTCCTTTGTGTTTACTTTATTCAAGGTGTACATAAGAATTTCTGAATTTATAGGATGATTTAATCTACAAGAATATTATACACAAACAAATTAAAAAATTAAATATTTATATACCTTTGTTTTTCCTCGAATTCTTTTTGTTGTGCCTTTTTGGAGGTTGCGACGGAATGTGCTGTGTTTTTGGTGTCTCTGCTGCGTAATCCTGTCCATTTCAGCAAAATACAACATAATTATCTTTCTTTCTCAATTGAAAACTTAAAATATCAACAAATTTGATTTCAAAGTTTAGTTTCAATATTTTTATAAAAAGAAAGTTCAAAGGTATTTAAGTATTAATATAAATAATTATATGCACTTAAAAACTTCATGTATCGACAGTACAATAAAAAATATCAATAAAAGAATAAAGTTTCGATGATATGAATTGAAACAAAAAGCTAACAAAGTGACCTATCACTCCTCCATTTAAAAACAAATTAAGCAATAAAATATAAACTACCTGATCAGAAATTTGCACAGGCACGACAGTGAGTAGAGCCCCGTCGTACGCACACCCCAGATCGTTGCACGCAAAACATTGCACAATACCTGCGTGGCGTTTTTCTACATGTTCGATCACCAATTCTGAATCTGAAAGGTAGATGTGCTTGAACAATCTTTACTCTGTTAAATAACTTTTTCCATTTCATAATATAAAAAAAATGTGAAAAGACGTTTGTGTGTTAAAGGTTATTACCTAATTAGTGATTTTATAAATGATAACACGCCTAGGGAAGGAAAAGCTCGCTCCAGTCTATTTCAAAGATAGGTATCGTTGCCACTAATAAATAATTGTAAACCATTGACGAATAAAAAAAAATATCCCGCTGAATTTCTTGCGCCGGTTCTTCTCAGGTTTGAGGCATTAAATTTAGTGAACCGGTGGCCAATTATTTGACGTTCTAAAAATGAAGCTTCTAATTTTGAATAAAACTATTTGACTTTTGACTATTTTAACCCATTTCTTGTGGTCCAATTTGCTTAATAATTTGAATATTTTTATATTATAAATCTAACGTCTTTACCAAGATGATAAAGATAATAATTTGAAGCATGTTCCTTTTGAATCCATTAAATCATGGAATACATTTTCTTTTTATTACCAGAAACACTTTCTTATTAAAAAATAAGATAAAAATAACAGAAACATAGGAAAAGTAAAATAGTTTATACATCTCTGAATTCATTCTGTCGAGGTTTAAAAATGTCGCATTAAAATATAAAATCGGATAACCAAGTTTAATTAAAGTGTACGTCAGAACTAAAATATCGTTCATTACCATTGTATATTTTTTAATTAAATATTAACTGATACGGATATTATTTAATATTTATGAATTGATTGGATTCATTAATATAGGCGGATTTACATAAATATGAGTAAAGATTTAATAGGATCGACCGTAAGCTCTTGTGAATATATTCATATAGAAACACTAGTGACGTGACCTTATATGTTATACGTTTGTATTGTCTACAATTCTAAAAAAATAGCGATTCTGTATATAAGCAGGATATAACATTCTTTAAAATCATAAATTTATATATTTTCTTTTTTTTTCTTTGTCAGTTTCACTTTTTATTCCGCATATTATAGTTAGAGAGAATTCAGAGTCACTACACTCCGAATTCCACTTCCGACCCATATTTGAAATATTGCGCCGGCACTCAAAACCGCGCTTTATCTTGCCAAACGAAAAAGGGACATAATTTAAATATAATAATACACTCGAGTGGGAATCAAACGCACAACTAAGTTTTCTACTTTTTATCTATTAATATTTTATCTATTTAAAATGATAAACAAAGTAACTTATTGAAAGTATATCGGAAATGACAGGGAGGACTAGGATGTCACAACTTTGAACAAGCTCTGGGAAGATAAACAGAACTTATAAAATGTCAGAAGTAAGAAAAATCTTTCTTTCAGCAAATTTCTAAGTAATAAGTTAGTTCAGAAGCACAATATTTTTGTTCATCACTAGATGCTAGCGGTCATGGTACTAGTGATGTAACAATTGTTTTATATATATTTATTTAATTATTAATTATTAAATTATTACAGGGGTAATTCTTCAATTTTTCATTCTTCACCTGACTCTATTTGAGAAAATTGAGCCATATGCTCAATTTTTTTGACACTTTTGAGAGAAGAAGAAACAGGGATCTCAAATACACCTACTTTCATAGGAACACGTTTTATTATGCAAAAAGTATTAAAAATTGTGGGTCATATAAATCAGGTGATTGAAATCTTGAACAATTACTCATAGATATGAATTTAAGTATAACCTAAACTAATATTTATATTAATTTTAATTATAGTTATTCATCTGGTAAGACAGTTTGCAGCGTAGGCGGAATGCGGGAGCCATATTAAGATGACAAATATCCATGCTTACCATTTTAATCTATTTCTTACTAAAGCTTAAAGATAACGATCACGGATACAGACTGACTAATAGTGTTAAAAAAAGAAACATTAATATTACAATAACAAAAACGAAAAAAAAAACAATCAATTTTATGAATATTTGCTTTAAAAATTAAACAACAGTTTCACGCTTTATACCGCATAGCAAGGTAGTCAGAGAGAAACTAGTGTTAAGACACTCCGTGCGCCGCTTTCTGTTCGAATTCGAGACATTATCTGCATATGTATTAATTAGCGGAACTCAACGCCGCGCTTTGCAACAAATATTAAAAATAACAAATGAATTGAATTCACTCATTTAATATTATACACATATAATTTGAACATTGTCAACAATCCTAAAATGTCGCGAAATAAATTAATCACACAATAGCAAAAGTTTTAATGATCATTTTCCGTTGACCATGTTCTTTGTAGACGCATTATAGCTCATAGGTCAAAGACTAAAACTTTTTAATTACTGAGAAACCTTTGAAAAATCTAAACTTTTAACGTAAATAAAGATAAATTTTAAACAATTTTAGTCTTTTTTACCACATAGGAGGTAGTCAGAAAAAATGAAGTGTAAAGACACGAAACGAATTCGAGATATTTCGTGTTAAGTTGCGGAACTCAACGCTGCGCTTTGACCTCACAGAGCCGGGCAATTAAAATAATTTATATATGAGAAGAAACTCCTTAGCAATCCATGGATTACAAAGTGCTAGTGCCGGGCCCATCGCGTTGCAGAGAGAGGAGTTTGGAGAATATCTGGGGCTTACGACCCAAGTGTAGATTTACGGGGCCCCATTAAAATACGCATTAACGTTCACCATCGCCGCCCGCAATCCTCTCTCTCCTTAGAGTGGGAATCGAACTCGCAACCATTCTCGTTTACAGTCAGACAATATCCCACTGCGACATAACGTCATGCCTGTATAAAGCGCGGCGTTGAGTTCCGTCACTCAATACGTCAAATTTGGGTGAATATACATGAAGCTAATGTATTAATTAATTTAAAGCTTATAATAATTATTCATTTCATTCACAATAATGTAATGGATTACGCTCTCCATTCCACCGAATTGGCTGATCTGCATATTATATACTTTTCCTCGTATATAAGTCATATTAACTGTTTTAAATATAAGTCAATATTGTATGTTTATATATTTGTTTTTCATAAATAAACATAAACCGATTATATAAGGTGTCCCAAAATTAACGCAAGATTAGAATTAAATAGAAAATGCCATTTTAGTCTTTTAATAGCGAATGAATAATGAATATAATAGCAAATGGCGGCAAAGTCAAATCTTGCGTTAATTTTGGGACACCCTTTAATTTAAAAGAAGGAAATTCTTTAATTTTAACTAAATTATGTAAATTATGCTAATAAGTCTAAAATAATAAAAAGAATAAAGTGAAAATAAATACATAGCTTAGCAATACATAAGTTATGCATTGAATTTTATTCGTGCATTTGCACAAAATTAGGTACTTTCAAAAAGTCAAAGATATAGTTTCACGCTGTATCCCGCACAAGGCGAGGTAGACAGAGGGAACAAGAGAACCGAATGATAAGACACTCCGTTCTCTTTTAATATTTCCAGTTTCCAGTTGAGGCATTGCGTTCTGAGTGGCGGAACTCAACGCCGCACTTCGCCTTGTTACCAGAGCGACGAAATGAAAAAATATAGCGCTTTTAAAGCAAATTTCTAAAATGATATTATTCTACAACCGAATTTACACAGCTTTACAATAAAAAAATCATGGAATTAAAATTACCTGTAGCCTTAATTCCTTTTCCAGATTTAATAAGCTCAGCGTTCAAAACCCAGTGAACATTAGGCGGTGGCTGGCCGTGTGGAGTACCGCATTCGATTCTTGCCTCGGATCCCTCGCCTTCAGTGATTTTGGACGCAGAACCTTCCCAGTGCGGAGGTTGTAATGCTAATACTTTCCATGCCCGACGGACACCACTTGCCGAACATGTGTATGTTCCCTAAAACGTTTTGATTATTGGTTTTTTTTTTCTATGACAATTAATGAAATTTATTCACGTAAAGACTAACTATTTCTCGAAATATCTGTGACAACCTAAAATTGCTTGTTAAGTGTCCGAAACTTCATGTTCTTTTTTTTTTATTAAATATAGTATTACACTACTAAAACATGGCCTGAATCCTCTTTCCGTTCAGATTATTTGTTTAAGAAAAACTTCAAGCTCATAAGCCCCTATTTTACTAAATACAATGCCAATAATATGTCATATATGAATCAATCACGAAAATTAAGAAATTTATTATTCATTATGGATATCAGTATGCATATTTTCATATCTTTTACATATACATTTTTTAATATAATCTCTTTTCCATTTATTTTATAGTATTTTTGTAGCTTTTGAATCTTATCTAGTTGATATTTATACCTCGTAATAACTGGCAAAATTGAAAAGGTTATCAAATACATGAAACTAAAACTAACCTCATGTTCCACAGTAAACGGCTGCACAACCAGCTGGTGGGAATGTTCTTGCAAATCATTACCATCTTTGCTCCACGTGATACGAGGCGGAGGAGAGCCCACCACACCGCACCACAACCGCAACGCGTCGTCCGGCATTACCGACACTGTTAATACTTTGTTATCTATCTGTCCCACGTAATCTTCAGTTTCTAGAAATCTGTTGACAATATTCTTTTAATGTTATTATTTGATTTCTTTTGTAACTCATATACGCCCTGAAAACTAGGTATAGATGGCATGGTACCATAGTAAATGGCTACCAGACCTTTAAATGTATATTTATAATATACGAGTATACTAATGTACCGTTAACACGTAAAATTTGCGTTGTCTTAGCAACTTCTATGTTACTTCAGAACACATGGTAGTATGTGTCAATAATTATTTTATTAATTTAATCTATTTCTAATGCATTACTATAAATAATGTTCACTTTCAGCAGTCTTTAAATTTGAGTATAATAAAGTTTAAAATACTTCATAGAAAAAAGAAATCTATAGTTATATCCTTTAAAATAATTTAGGCACAAATATTTATTTCTAATAAAAACATTTTATTTAAAAAAATAGTTTTTTTTCCAAAGTAATTAAGTTATAAAAGTAAAATTGAATTTCCTTTACCCACCTAATGCCCCCACGGCCTTCATGCTGTACATTCAAATAAGTAATCTCTGGTAAGTCGACAGATTTCTCGCTTATATCGTTGGTAGCTGTACACCCATATGTACCACTATCTTCTTTCGTCGCATTATGTATGACAAGTACACCGTCAGGAGTATCTATAATTTCTCTTGGACCCTAAAAAGAAAAAAGGCATTAAATGTACATTTACAATTTTTTATTTCAAACATCTTCAAATATATGAAAAATTTATATCACAATCATTCATTTTACTTTTTCTTCTTTTATTGGCAACATTATTTATAAATCAAATGTATTTTTTTTTAAATAACAATTGTCTCGAATATCATTAGGTTTCTACTAATCAATTAGTACGCCTAAAATATAGAAATGGCAAATTTACATTATTGTGATATTTCTTATTGTTTTTTTAGCGTTTTTCCCACATAACAGGGTAAACAAGGAGAACCTAATATTAACTCTACTCTACACTCCGTTTACCACTTTCCACCCCAATTCGTGATATCACGTATGCAAAACTCACGCCGCGCCTTGTCTTACATTGTGGAGAAATGAAAATAATATAAATATATTTTCATTTCTCGATTGAGAATTGAACCCACAAACAATAGCATCAGACGCTGTTCCACTGCGCCACGATAGCCTTATTTATTGTTATATCCATTTATATTTCGTTAAGAAATAAAATTAATCTTTCATAATAAAAATACAATAATTATCGATATTTAGGTAACAATATTAAAATACCTTAGTTTCTTTCCACCAGTTCAATCTTGCAGGTGGTTCCGATAAGGGCTCCTTACAATGCAACACTACTGTGTTATATAATGGAGCCGCTATTACCCGTCTTTCTTGAGTATTCCTGGTAAGGTCCACCTTAGCTATGGCGAGACGAGCAGGTATGGACACTAAGCTAATTGCACCATACCACACTACACACTGGAAATAAACATTCCTTAATAATAGTAATAAAATTTTCTAAATATTTATTATTTGTATAATTAATTTTAAAAATAAATGTTTTGCCACTAGTTCGTCATTAATGTTTATTAATATTTTGCGTTGGAGTTTAAATTTATTCCATTTTTATTTACGCGTACGTCTGACTCTATTTTACTTGGGTTTGCTTGTGTAACTCCATATTTTAAATACTTTCGCTGAGAAGACAGGCTAGTGACACCCAAAAGGCGCAACTTTGTCCTGCTAAACCGTAGAAATCGTTTTTTTTTTTGTATGAATAATGCCCAGACTACGAATCAACCCTCCAATGCGCAACAAAAGACCTGTGTTGTTATATGCTTAGCTTTTTAAAGACAGAAACAATAAAAATAACCTCGCATAGTAATTAAAAATGTCTCATAATGGAATTTCAAAGAATGTTTGCGTTTTTCGCACAACGTTTGCCCTTTACGTACCATTCATAGCTTACATACATTCGACTAATTAAGTGTATAAACTAAAACTAAGTTACTCATCAATGTCAATGTTTTTAGTCCTAATTTAGAACCAGCTTTTAATTGTTTGTAGTTTTTGTAAGGATTCCTAACAGGAAATATTTTCAGCAGGCCATTCTTTTCGTCTTATGTTGAATCAATAGTATTAAAAGTCGTTCTGAGAATCGATTTTAATTTGTGGTAACATTGATTGGCTTCTGTTCACACACTACCGAAATATTCAATTAAAAAGAGACATTTAGTTACGTTAAGCAATTAATTAGTAGATTCTATAAATGATCCAAAAGAAAAGTCAATATGAAGGCAGTCTATTATAAAAGAAGTATTTTGCAAATAAAAGATGTTCTTTTCTTTCTTTGTAATATTTTTCTATTACGCCTAGAAAGACCAAAACAATTAAATCTTAATTTACCTGATAGAATGCAGTAACCGTGTCAGTTTCCACTTGGACAACCAGCCGCGTGGACATGTTTTCCTTGACGCTAGTAGCGTTGATGTCACGCCAGTCGCTCCACTGCCCGTTGTCTGGTCGCCACCTCCACGTGAGTCTCTCACCAGGAACTCGAACTGAGCATTCGAAGGTCACTTCGTCCCCAACAGGAGCTGTCACCGATTCAGGGTATTTGTCAAACTCCATGTCGATTTCTGTGAAGAAGAAGAAGGAAATACTTATTTTCTGTTGCTTTATTAAGTACATCGACTGCAGACGAATAGTTGTGGGTTAGATTCTCACTTGGGGAAATTATTATATTTAAATTATTGTAATTATTGTACTCTGGCGTTAAGATGGCGTTGATATCCGCTACCTAATACGCTATGCTTTATATTTTTACGAAAAAAGGCGAACGGAGTGTCTTGACATTAGGTTCACTAAATACATTTTTTACGTAACGCTACATTTTTTTTTTCTGAATAATATAAATCTAATAAGTCAAAAAATATATGTGACTGTATAAGCACAGTTTTTATTAGTTATTTAATTATTTAAGTAAAATCTGGATTAATCCAGATTTTTTAAATTGTTAGCTATCGATTGTAGATCAATGAGAAACGTAAAAATATGAAAAATAGTAAAACGCTTTCATTCTATTACCGTCACAAACGAAAATACAAAATGATTTCTAAACGTATACTATAATTACAACATCACCGATAATTATAAAATTATACAATCACTAATACATAAAATAATTAATTCATACAAAATAAATAATTTCCCATCATTTGTTGTAATTATTAAATACAAGCCGTTTAATCTCGTTAGATTAAATTATTATAGTAACAATATAAATAAAACGGATGAGCTTTTTATCGCGTACTCGACTTCTCTAAGCAAATCAAAGCAAGAAAAATGTAATCTTATACTTTTTATTTGCATTCCACGAATCCTACAGTCAGTGAGACATACCTTGTCGTCCTTGAAACGCACGTTTTGGTCTTGAAATGGGAATGACGCATTCTGTATCTTCATCTGTACCTACTATTTAGTATTAAGTATTAATTGCTAATCTTAGAGCTTATTTAGGTACCAGGTGTTATTAAGCTGATAAATCGACTCTTATATATTTAATATTAATAGACATTAATATTGTTTTTTTTATAGAATTAATAAATAAATACAATGTTATAAAAGAAAATATTACATAATATTTAGTATTTTCATTTCCTCGCTCTGGTAACGAGGCAAAGCGCGGCGTTGAATTCAACCACTCAGCACACAATGTCTCAATTCGGCTGAAAATGTGGAACGGAAATATTAATAGAGAACAGAATGTCTTAACACTAGGTACTCTGGTTCCCTCTGCCTACCCTGCTATGTGTGGGATACAGCGTGAAGCTAACAAAAAAAAATATTTGATCTGATTTTACAGGCAAAACTTAAATTAAAAAATGCTTGCCTTGAGTTATTTCCTTTTAGAATTATCAACATATTCACGCTTGGTACAGATTTGATCATTTAAATTATAATACAATGTAATACTTATGTCGTTTTAAATACAAGAACAACATTATCTGATTAATCTAGTGTAGCAAATAGCAACGACCGCTTAGATTATTCAAGGCATTTTAAAATATTTATCTTTTTGTTCGATCACTGTTCAAGAATGACTTCGCCTTGGGTATGATATAAAAATAAATCTATCTAATTATTTATTCTTTTACTTCTATATTTTTTTATTGTACAATTTGTACTAAGAATAGTTTATACGGCCACGTCGCTTATTTTTTGATTGAGATACATAGCTTCACGCTGTATCCCGCATATATTAGGGTAGGCAGAGGGAACCTAAGAACCTAGTGTTAAGACGTGTTAAGTGTTGCAGAGGCACAAGCGTGCGACTTTAAACGCGACAGGTTGTGGGTTCGATTCTCACTTCAGAAAATGGAATTTTTCATTGGTTCCCTCTGCCTACCCTGCTATATGCGGGATATAGCGTGAAGCTTTGTATGTATGTGTACAATAAAGAATTTATAAATAAATGAGTCTTTTTTATATGAATGCTAGTGCTTCTGACGTGGTCCCATTTAAATTTTGTTAAGATCTGACTTATTTGTAATAATGCTACTTTTACGTACACTTTATTTGAAGTCTGTTTTCTTTTTTATTAAAATATTAATTATTTCAATGGGCAAAATAAAAGTCGAAGACCCTATTTTAATTCAATTTACTTTCACTCCATCACTGGACAGTTATTCCCAAATTTGAAAATAACACTAGACTATAACAATAAATGTATTGAACTTAAAAAAACAGACGTTAAGGCATACGCCGCGCCGTTTGCAATAAAATAAACATTAAAGAAAACAGACGGCAATTCATTCGACTCAAAAGCTTATTTTATTTTGTAATATTATTTTACACCGCACTTTACAATCAAGACGAAATAAAAACTCATCTTTTGTTACAATTACGAGTGCTCCTAATTTAGCTAAATGGTTCTGTCCATCAATATAATTAAAGAGTTTTTTAAATACAGCGCACTCAGCTACACTAAATTTATACGGTAAGTGACTTTTATTTTTTTCTTTTATTTTATTTATTTAATAAGGTTTAATTTGAGGCTATAGTGGCACAGTGAAGCGTCTGATTGTGAATATGATTGGTTATGGATTCGATTCCCACTCCCGGGGTGTGAATATATTTAATTTATTTTTATTTCTTGCTTCTGGCAAAACAGAGCGGGGCGTTAAGTTCCGCCATTCTAAACGCAATGTCTCGAATTCAGTCGGAAGGTGGAAAACGGAGTGTCTTGACACTAAGTTCACTCTGACTACTCTGTTATGCAAAAAAAAGAAACGTATCATTTCAAAACATTGAATATATGAATATAAAACCGATTATTCTTTTACATTTATAACATTACATATTTCAACGCCTGTCGTGGCACAGAGGCATAAGCGTGCGACTGTAAACACGACAGGTCGCGGGTGCGATTCCCACTCTAGGAAATAGAATTTTTCATTTTCTGGGTCTGGTAACAAAAGCAAATCGCGGCGTTGAGTTCCGCCACTCAGCACGCAATGTCTCAATTTGGCGGAAAGTGGGGAACAGTACTACGTACTACGTACTACGTACGTGAACGTCAACTGCTATATGCGGGATACAGCGTGAAGCTATGTAAACTTACATATACACCAACAATTTTATACAGACAATTATTGATCTTCGTTTTCGCATCTATAGTTTATTTATTTTATTTACGAAACAAGAAACGAATGTAGACTAAATGATGTCCTAATTAAAAACAACACTGCATTCTAAAATGACAACGACTCATAAATTAAATATGTATTAATATATTAAATGAAACTATTTTAACCGGATTAATCGCGTATTGGTCTAAGTCTGCCAGTGATCACGGACTACTGTAAAGTGTTCGAAACGTGGGGTTTCCCAAAAATGTATTTTCGAATACTAAAATATACGCGTTTAATCCGGTTAAAATAGTTTCATTTAATATGTGTAATAATCGCGAAAATCAAAGAGCTCATTCAATATAACTTAACGGCGAACGGAGTGTCTTGACTAGTTTCTAGGTTTTAGGTTCACTCTAGTTAGAAATCTTATCATCACAGCAGGGTAGTTACCCTGCTATGATGATAAGATAACGCTTGAAGTTTTTTTTTTTCATTTTACTTAAACCGTTTTACAGTATACTGAGTAGCAGTGAATACTCAGATCAACGTTTACACTTAAAAATATTCTTCTTTTTCGATTTGCCTAAACAAAAAGTTAATGTAAAGAACAGAGTGTTTCAACACTAAGTTCGTTCTACTCCACTCAATCACAACAACCATCGGAAAATTATAAAAGCTATAATCTTTAGTTGGCAGATAATGATGAATCCTAATAAACGAGACAGTGTAACGAGTTACCGTGAAATTGCTCCATAAGAAAACACAAACACACACACACACGCATGGAAGAGTACACAAAAATCTATCTATAAATATAGTACACCCACACGCACATATTAGAGGTTTCGAAGTTCCCGGTCGCATTCACAAGTTTTTTTTGAGATCCGTAAGTAGCTTAACTAATAATCCTTTATACAGTAACTATTTTAATATTTAAATTTTGTCCGTATGTATGTATATTGTAAAGAATTCAATAAGTTTCTATGCTGGTACTAAATATTTTTATTAAAATTAATTTATTTAATAATAATTGTTCTTTTTTAAGTGGCACATTGTACCCAACACAGTAAATAAATAAAATTTAATTAATTATAATTTCCTTTTCTTGTGGGTAATTATTTTATTGGTCTGTATATCTGTATCTTTATGCTTAGGGGAGTGGGTAATGGTCCGCAACATATCAAGAGGGCGCACCAGTATCCCACAATTAAAGTTTTTAACGTCAACTTTATTATAATTATTATTTTATCACTTTTACGTACTTATGGCCATTAGTATATCTTTATCGTAACTTTCTGTTTGTTTTATGTCATTGAATATCCTATTTAATGCACATAGAAAAATATTCTTAATGACGATATGCAAGATGAGTTAGATGAAAAAACCTGGTTCATTTTTTATAACGTAATTTTGCTGCTGCTTGCTACTCAAATAAATTTTGGTATTATAATTTTAAAAAAGAAAATGTTATACCTATATACCATAAATTCTGATATAAGTAAACGTTTAAATTATTTAAATAGTACGACACTAAAAATAATCTAAAACATTTAGCTGTAATAGCAGTTAAGTTTATTACTTACGAAAAAATTCTGTAATTCGACGTAATCAGTTTCTTTTAAGATTGAATGACATTTAAATTAAAAATCGATATTTATTTAAAATGCTCGAGTAATTTGAACGATAGTTAAATAATATCTATATAAAAAATACGAGAGTATAAAATATTTCTCATTCAAGCACACAACATCAAACTGGAAGCTGTTAATTTGACAAGATACTAACTACACATAAGTAGTGCGTTATTAATACATCACTTTAACATGAAAACTGGTTTTAAAAGATCAACAAGTGAGCCATATCTTCATATTTATCTACGGAACCTGCTACTGGATTAGCGCTTTTTATTTGCCCGACAGTAAACGGGCTGTCAATGTGTGCGCGACTACCTGCCGCATCCGCCGGGAGCGTCACGGACCAATTCAAATACAAAAAATCTGGTCAAGTGCGTTTAAATAATATATATATTTGGTTCTCTGATTGTTATCATTAGTTGAGCGTATATTAATCAAGTTTAGTGTATTATTTATTAATAAGCTTTTCGTGTACATACATACATAGCTCACGCTGTATCCCACATATAGCAGGGTAGGCAGAGGGAACCTAGTGTTAAGACACTCCGTTCCCCACTTTCCGCCGAATTGAGGCATTACGTGCTGAGTGTCGGGACTCAACGCCACGCTTTGCCTTGTCACCAAACCCAGGAAATGAAAAATTCTATTTCCGAATGGGAATCGAACCCACAACCTGTCGTGTTTACAGTTGCACGCTTGTGCCGCTGCGCCACGATGGCGTTAATTCCTTTTCGTGTATTGTTATATAATTTTATATGTAAAGTAGGAATAGAGAAGCTAGTGACAACATTCTCCGTTCTCCACTTTCCACACTAATTCAAGATATTGCATATTGAGCAGCGGAACTTAACGCCTTAACACTTTGTGTTACCAGAGCGTGGAAATTTAAGTAAATTAAATACAATAATTGCCCCGAGTAGGAATCACCCCACAACCGAAGCGCATACAGTCACACTCCGTCCTACAATGTCACAATATTTAAATTAAGCTGTATAAATATATACATAAAAATAATCCTTTAATATAAATGAATACTATATGAATAATATTTAAAATAAATGACACAAAAACATTTCAAGTTACAGCACCCTAAAATAACAAATTATACCTATTAACCACTTCAAAATACACAGCCGCTGTATTGACAGGCATGAAGGAATGCACGCATGTCCCCGCGACAATGGATTACGCAGCATTCGAAAGTATCTAAAGAGATAGTTATCGTTCGGACAAACGGCCCTATCAATCTATTAGGATTAAACGCAGAATGTGTTAGCAATTAATTATAATGAGTAAACAAATGTAGCTCACGTGAATTTACTAAGTATTTGATAGAATTTTACGTTTTAGGAAAAAAAATATTGATCGCATTACTTTTTATTAAAGTATATATTTTATTTCTTTTATCACCTCCTCGCTTTTCCTACACAGAAAAGTATCTGTTCTCATTCTGCCATAAATCGAGACATTTCACGTTGGATGGCGGAACTCAACACCGTGCTTTGTTTTAGCGTGATTTGTTATATCATTTGTAAATAATTAAGGTTTCAAGTTATGTAAAATTAAAAAAAGATATTTTTAGTTATTTGTTTAAATATAAGCTCAGTCGATTATATTGTTAAGCTACTAATTAAACGGACTGTATTTAATTTTTTGCCTATACATAACGAGTACAGAAAGGCGCACCTATTTTAATTAGAACTTACACCCTCCTAGTGGCATTATGTGTGAGGTGACGGGACTCAACTACTCGTTTGGACTACACCAAAGTATTTTTATATAACAAATATTCACCCTAGACATATTTGAACCTATAACATTAACATTGTTGTCGTAATGAGTCTTGCATTTAAAAACATGAAAATTACTTTGAACTTCATAACTGAGCGTAGTCAACATATAATTTTAAAAGCTATCGACATTCGCAGAAATTGAAGAGATGTAAAGGTCTATTATTATAATTAAAATCCAGTCTACCTTTGCATACCCACTGATTTCATTCCAGTTTTAATTTAAAAATCTAATTATGGTCTTTTCAAGGTACTACGAAATTTCTAAATCTGTACTTTAATCAAGTTTTGTAACTTGCGTGATTGACAAAGAAGATCTAGTAACAAAAGGATAATTTTCTAGTATTCGCAACGCATTCTCTTAAGCAATGTATATGTAACTTTATATAAACATGGATGTCAAATCATGGTAGTGTGTGCAACTTTTATTTTTTAATTTAATATACTTTTTATGCATTATTTTAAAGAAATATTAGCATTCTACACTCCTTCTCTATATAAACTATAAGTGTGTCAAGTTTCATGCACGTCTGTCCGCGTAGTTTTTTAAAAAGGAGAACAAAGTTTTTGCTTCACGTATTAATATATAGATTTACTAATTTAGGTACATATATTATATGTCATTCATATGCTAACCTATTAATAATATAAATACTAAAACTTGTGAGGAAAGATGGATGGATATTTGTTATTCTTTCACGTAAAAACTACTGATAGGATTTAAAAGAAACTTTACAATAATACCATACATGAGAATAACACATAGGCGACAAATTATAAATATTTAGTAAAAATTGGCTGTAATATAACGATAAGTATCCAGTAATCAATTAATTAAAAACAAGACTCTCTTTACAAAAATATTTGTTTCCAAGTTCTTGTACATTTTAAACATGTCGATTTAAATAGGTACTAAAATAATATTATAAGCAAAAACTCTACTGTCATACAAACCTGCTATCACGGGCACAATAAGCACCACAGCCACGTGAAACAGCAACGCCACCGCCATACTGTGTCCTGCAAAAAGTAAATAATTTAAATAAATAAATAGTTAAATTCAGTAAATATAACATAGACTTATTAGTGTAAGTCTCTCTAAAGAACAGTAAAATAAATGCCATAACGACATTATTTGGCTTTACTGTAATGTTTGTTCTGTACTGATGAAAATTGATAAAGCTTTGGAGTACTATTTTGTCATATAAAAAAAAGCTTCAAGTTTTATTCCGCATAGTTAATTAGTCACAGAGAACCTAGTGTCAAAACACTCTGTACACCGCTATTATTGAATTAAAGGTAAATGAAATAATTGTTTCCATGAGTTGATCATAAATAGAGTACATACATACATACATAGCCTCACGCTGTATCCCGCATATAGCAGGGTAGGCAAAGGGAACCTGGTGTTAAAACACTCCGTTCCCTACTTTCCGCCGAATTGAGGCGTTGCGTGCTGAGTGGCGGAACTCAACGCCGCGCTTTGCCTTGCTACCAAACCCAGGAAATGAAAAATTCCATTTCCTGGAGTGGGAATCGAACTCACAACCTGTCGCGCTTACAGTCGCATGCTTGCGCCTCAGGCAGGCGTTACATAAGTAGAAGACATAAGTAGAGTAACCCTCC